>JAVDPK010001758.1:133371-158717 GCA_034780415.1 Cichlasoma orientale | reverse complement strand
CATCGACACAACAAAATTTGTTTCGATAATTTTTTGTAATCGAATTATTCGAGTTAATCGATGAATCGTTGCAGCCCAAGTATCAACATAAGTCATAGGTCAACAGGGCATGCACTGGATCAGGCTGAATTTGAGGACTGCTATTTAGGGCATTTGAAAGGTAAACTCCTAAACAGTCTGCTGCACTTTCTGAATGCAAATTTTAACTGGAACAGTTGAAATTTAGCTGAATTTTATGACCCAGCAATTTTTAGTCACACAATGACTCACCATACTTTGCAAAGCAATTTCTGCGTCATTTGTTGGGCTTTGGCACAGGAGAATGATGTCCCTATTCCTCAATCTATCTCCAAAAAAATAATTGGCTAAATTGTTTATTTGTTTATTTGTTTTAAACAAACTGAGGAATACTCTATCCGCAAACACTGGTGATCACAGCTTAGTAAACATAAAGCAGAAAAACCAGATTGCCAGTTTGAGGATCTCAGAAAGAACAGCTGATGCTTAGGCTGCAAATAAATGAGCTGCCAAATGCTACCTAATGTCATTAGCTTAATGGTACCCCCTTTCCTCAAAGTTCTGCAGTTATCTTCGGGCCTAAAAGTAGATAGCTTACACTAAACACTGTCAACTTGATTAAGTTGTTAAATAAGTTATCTAAATGTCAGATAAAATAAAATTTCTATTTAGTTTGGTGTTTGTTGTGCAGTGGGACAGATCAGGAAGGATGTGCTGCCGATCAAACCATCATCCTTTGCCACTGACTCACAAGACAAATAAAGGATCCTCAAAACATCAAAGTAATAAAAACGACAGTTAGGACTTCTGGCCCGCCACTCACCGCCTCCTCGTGTTCCTTCCAACAGTCGTAGTCTGTTGCCATGGCAATGCTGGCATAGCACAAGCCGGCCTCCTTGGCGAGGACCACCTCTGGCACGGTGGTCATATTGATGACGTCAGCACCCCACTGGCGGAACATCAGGCTCTCTGCCCGTGAAGAAAAGCGAGGCCCCTCGATAGTCAGCATAGTCCCTCGGACGTGACACTTGATCCCCAGACTCCGTGCCACCTCCACCAAAACCTGCACCAGGACACAGAGTCAGTAACGGTCTTCATTAAGCTAATAAGAGAAGCAGTGAGAACTGTTTACATGGTTTAAACAGCCATTCATCCTGGAATAAATCACTGCCTGCTAGGCTGGGTGGTAACAGCTTATCTGTATGCCGTTTCAGTCTACTGCAGATAAGCGGATATTGATTCTAAACACAGATGCTACCCCAGGAAAGCATGGTCTCTGTGGGCCCACTATGTTTTGTAACCAGGAGAATTTTTCAGTATATTGAATGAAATGAAATCTTAAACACAATTATGGTTTGATTCAACCTGGTGCATGTTGTGACCCAAAGAAACAGTAGGTAAAACAGCAATTAGACTGTTAAGAGTTTTCCGCAGCAGATATTTGATGTTAGTTGAGTTCTCACTTCTGGAAATGTTGTTAGGTTAATATTTGTTAGGATGGTTCAGTTGAGGGTGCTGTCAGAGCAGAGCTGACAGGGGGCAGGACACAGCACTCACCACTCAAACTATTACCTGTATTAATCTCCCATCCAATAGGATATCGCATAGACTTGGTACAAGAGAGCTGGCAGGTTAAAGACCATTTAATGTCCAGTATGACTGCATTTGTGCTCTCATATGCACCTCAGTCATGTAATGTCTAGAAAAGTATAAAAAACATTTTTTTTTTTTTTACTCCTTTACGCAGTCAGATAGAGAGAGACACTTTAAATGTGTGTTTTATACTATAAATAATAAGACTTTCACATTGAATAAAAATGTTCTGGTCAGAATAAGTTAATAAAACTAAATATTGGGGGAAGGAAATTACAAGTTTGACATGGGACAGGTTTAGTTTATGGACTTACCTCTCTAGTTTTGTTGCAGAAAGGCTCAGCCATGGGGATGTGACAGACACCTGGGGGACTGGTGGGCTGCCCATCGTAGAGTGTTTGAGATCTCTTTGTTGTCCTGGCAACAAAAAAAAAAAAACAAGCTGATAAAACAAAGACAAATTCCAGAGTAAACATAGATGCATAGTCAATGAGTCAAATAAGGGCCTATAAGCATTAATGGAATGGCAGAAGCCTGGTCTCAAGCTTCACTATAACAATTGTTCTCCAGTTTCCTCTTCTGCTGAGTCAGTGCTGTTGCAAGAGGCAAAGCGCCAGCCTGTCTTCGCCATGGTTCTTTATGGAGATAGGTCAGGAGTGCACAAGAGGCTGATTCACTTATCCCAGTGACCTGAGAACATCAGGATTTCTGTGCTCCCATGTAGCCTCTTAGCTTCTTTTGTATAAAATGAATTCTGTGTGGGTGCAACTATGACGTGCATATATTACTGGTCAAAACTTTGGACACAGCAACCATTTTCTTCATTTTTTAGAAGAAATCCATCCATCCATCCATCCATCCTCTTCCGCTTATCCATGTGTTTCAGATTACAAATTCTCTACCCCAACATTCTGCAATTGGAGAAACCAAACCACCACTAGCACTGAAGAATGAAAAAAAATTGAAAACATTTATGCTTTCTAACACTTTTTTTCTATAACTCAGTCCAAAAATCCAGATGTGTCATTTAATAGTTGTAATGCCTTTTTCAGTAGAGCTGATTCATAGCACAGCTTTGATTTTATTTTTGTTTTCCAAGGGGATTACCAAATCCTAATTCAATAATTATCTCAGACATGCAAAATATGAACGTCTCTGTCAACGGCCTTTTAAGTTGATGCCCAACCCCATCTCTTACTCATTACTTTGGCAGTGGAAGAATAAAGTCAGTGTTTGAAGAGGGCTCTAGAAATCTACGACTCTGCTCTGCTTAAAGCCATCAACAATGGTGTGTGGAATAAACAGGGAGCTGAGGACAATGCTCATTTATGCTACAGAAATCAAGTTATCGTGGTCTGGTGTTTCGTTAGCATTTTCACTTCTGAATCATTGTTGCGGAAAATGGTTCCCATGCCCTATAATTATCAAATAGTGTAATTATTCCAAAAACATATCAAGAATGTGGTTGGATCACTTATGTGGCTTCATCCCCAGATTAAAATAAAATCTCTACTGTACTTGTGGATGTGAAGAAAACCATCAGCTTGCAAACCAATTTAACCAGTTCCCCTGCACCACCCAATCTGAAACAATAAGAACAAGGATCACATCACTTGGCTAGGTTGGAAAAATGTACGGAAAGAGGTCAAAGAGATGACCAGAGAAAGGGAGGTCTGGGCATCTCTAAAACTGAACCTGTAACCTGGACTTGTATAACTGGCAAAAAAAAAAAAAAAGGTTGAATCAATGACTTTGTTTTTTCTAACATTAAGCACCCATTAAGATACTTCATGTCAAATGAAGTTATTGCATTTTTTTCAATTTCCTTAATTGCTTTAAAGGAGTTGTATCATGCTTTTAAATCCTTCCTTTTCATATATAAATCATTCGCTTGTGGTCTATATAAAGTAGAACTGCAATGCTTTGGTCCGAATTCCTCGTTATTGTAGCTCCACAGACCCCACATTGACCCCTTTTCTGACACCCGGCTCAGAGCAACCCATTTTGGTGCCGTCTTTTGCGCCCCGCCCCCCTCCAGGTCGCGGAGCGTTCAACGCCACCCCGTTTGGCCATTACTGTAGTTTGATAGCAGCGATACATATAGCTACCGGCAGAGAAACATTTTATTCACAATATGAATGAAGTAAACAAAGCCTCAAAAGAGGAATCTCTGCTCTAATTCATCCCAAAGGTGTTTTATTGGATTGAGGTCAGGACTCTGACCCCACACCATAATTCCTCCCTCCACCAAACTTTACACTTGACACAATGCAGTCACACAAGTACCGTTCCCCTGGGAACCGCCAAACCCAGACTCATCCATCGAATTGCCAGACGGAGCAGCGCGATTCATCCAGAGAACACGTCTCCACTGCTCTAGAGTCCAGTGGTGACATGTTTGACACAACTGCATCCGACACGTTGCATTGCGCTTGGTGATGTAAGGCTTGGATGCAGCTGCTCGACTATGGAAACCCATTCCATGAAGCTCTCCACACTGTTCTTGAGTTAATCTGAAGACCACATAAAGTTTGAAGGTCTTAGTGATTGACTGTTGAAATCTGGCGACTTCTGCGCACTGTGTGCCTCAGCATCTGCTGACCCCGTTCTGTCACTTTACGTGGCCTGCTGTCGTTGCCGTCGTTCCCAATCGCTCCGATACCAGTTCTGATAACAGTTGACTGTGAAATATTTAGTAGTGAAGAAATTTGACAACTGGACTTGAGTTGTCCCATTCTTTCACAAATGTTTGTAGAAGCAGTCTGCATGCCTAGGTGCTTGGTTTTCTACACCTGTGGCCATGGAAGTAATTGGAACACCTGAATTCAATAATCTGGATGTGGGAGTGAATACTTTTGGCAATATAGTGTATACAACTAAATGTTAATGTCACTGAACTTCCAGTAGACCAGTATAAGGAAGTTCACTCTTTTGAAAATTACAATATCAGCTGCAAAATGTTGATTCATATCATCTGGGTTTTCAGTGTGACAAACATTTTGTCACTCATTCACTTCTTCAGTCTCAGCTGACTGCAGGTTTCCCCAACCACATAAGAAGTACAATTGCATAATGACACAAACTATCACTATTGCTAGGGTGGAGTGTCCTCTCCTCTGAGGGACGAGGTGGAGGAGTTTAAGTATCTCGGGATCTTGTTCACGAGTGACGGGAGAAGAAAATGGGAGATCAACAGACGGATTGGGGCTGCGTCTGCAGTGATGCGAACACTGCACCTGTCTGTCGTGGTGAAGAGGGAGCTGAGCGTATTAGCGAAGCTGTCGATTTACCGGTCGATCTACGTCCCTACCCTCACCCTGAGGTGTTTCAGGCATGTCCTACCAGGAGGAGGCCCCGGGGTAGACCCAGGACACCCTGAGCTGGTGGATGTGGCTGGGGAAAGGGAAGTCTGGGCTTCTCTGCTTAGGCTGCTGCCCCCGCGACCCAGCCCCAGATAAGCGGAAGAAGATGGATGGATGGATTGCACTGTTAACTTTCTGAGACCTCCTTTCCTGGATTATTAAGCATGCATAAAATAACATGCAAAGAACATGAAAAAAAGAATGTCATTCGAGGGTTAAACTGCATACTTGAGGATTTGTAGACGTATTTAAAAAGTACAATTTAGCAGAGTGTTGAACACGATTAAAATCAGCTGTCACACTGTCACATGCTGTGGGACAAGTCTGTGCATGTCCCAACAAGCAACTTCCTCATTTCAGATAAATAGATCTTGTTTGTGCTTGATACCGGTAGTTCATCAACTTCACCAAAACAGACAAAGCCACATGCTGACCAATTCATGTTGAAATTCATAATAGAACATGCTGACATAAATTAAGGAAGGCAGGTTACAACTTGCCTCAATTCAACCAGCTGCATGCCAACTCATGGGTAATAAAACTTCCTTTTTACACCTCTCAATACACACATTGTGCCATTTAATAAAATTTGTGCTGGCGGCTAAGCACAACACTCCCACAAGGCCATGCTCTTTGTATGCCACAGCAGAAGTGTATGTGTGTATGCCTTGAGGTCAGAAACTGCTGACAAACTATTTTTCACCATGAAACAGAAAGAATTTATCAGGTTTTACCAGCAAGTGTGTTTAAGCAAGAATTCATAGTCACGTACTCCAAATTGAACCACTTTTAACCACCATTAAAAATGGTATTCTTCCTCCCCACTGTCACCATATGCTCATTCAGAGATTGTTAGTTCACAAGTATTGTAGGGTCTTTACTAAATGATATAAAGCACCTTAAAAAAAAATTAAAGGGAAAGCTGTGAATTATTGTGGATTGAGAGCAATAAAACACAGAAATACTAGGCTAGATGGTTTTTGCGATCTAGGATGTTTAAGTCCATTACAGAAAATTGTTTTACTGAAAAACCGGTGTTTCTTTCTGACACCCCCCCCCCCCCCAGCCAAGCCTGAAGTAGCTGTGTCTCACCTTTCATTTCCTCATTCAAACATTCAATACGAAGTGCATATCTGAATATATTCATTTGCAGAAGCTACATCTATAAAAATCACCATAATCCTGGCTAAATAGTAGTTTATTACCCAGGGGATTTTTTTATCATGTAGGGTGGATATAAAAAGTCTACACACCCCTGTTCAAATGCCAGGTTTTTGTGATGTAAAAAAAATGACAGCAAGACAAATAATTTCACATCTTTTTCCACCTCTCAGGTCAAACTAAAATTTTACTTGAGTGACACTGTGACTCTGTGGATATGAAGGATCAGGTTGTAAACCAATTTAACCAGTTCCCCTGCACCTGAATATTTACTGTACATCGCTTTAGACAGAGTCACTTGTCATGCTACAACCGGTTGCACGGATACTGAACATTCCTGTCACAGTCTGCATATGGAAAAATAAACATCCTAAAAACCGGATTGTACATAAGCAGCATACAGTCTTAAAGTATTTTTATAGCCTTTCATGTTCTAAAATAATTAATAGTGCTCTTTGGTACAATTTTCAAAGTAAAATAGGCAGCTAAAAGTTTGCAATCAGTCTGAGCCTTGACATTTTTTTTTATATGGAAATCTAAATATTTATTACCAAACCAGGACTTCAAAATCACATATCCAACAATTTGATCCATTTTTTTTACCCAGCTGTTATTCTCTTACAGCTGAATAAATATAAATAACCAAACTATATGGTATGATTCCACCTAAATTCACCATCTAAATATTCTATTAAGGAAAACTGAAGTCAGGTGTTTCAGGAGCAGATTGCACTGAATAAAATGCAAAGGTGTTACTTTATTATTTTTCCACTTCTGTGTTTAATGATAAAAGTTATGGTCTGCAATGGTACACATTCATATTTCTAGCTCCACCAAATTAAAATGGAAGCTTTGCCTTTTATTTGCATACTGGCAATATCATGAATCATGCTACTGGAGCATGATTATTAGGTTTTTTTTTCCTCCCACTTCCCACTACCCACACTTGCTCAACTAAGGATGAAATAACTGATGAGCTCTCCCAAAAACAAAAGTGAGATTCTCTCCATCTGAGTTGGAAACAGATGGAGACCTTATTTTTGTTCTAAACTTGACAATTTTGACATTGGAGTCTGTGGTGATTGGCTCACTTGTTAAGACAGCCCTTGTGTGGCAATTCAAAGAACATTTAGATTTTCCACTGGTTCAATTTAGTTAAATTTTATTTATATAGTGCCAAATCACAGCAATAAGGTGCTTTATATTGTAAAGTAAAGATCCTACAATAATACAGAGAAAACCCCAACAATCAGATGACCCTCTATAAGCAAGCACTTGGCAATGGTGGCAAGGAAAAACTCCCTTTTAATAGAAAGAAACCTCCGGCAGAACCAGGCTCACAGAGGGGCAGCCATCTGCCGGGACCAGATGGAGGTAAGGGGAGGGAGACAGGACAAAAAATAAGAGTGCCAGAGATCACTAATAACTAATGAACAAATGCAGAGTGGGGTATAAACACAGTAAAAAGAGGTGCGTGAAGAAGAAACACTCTAAGGGATGGTTCAGAATCACCTGATCCAGTCTTAACCACAAGCTTGATCGAAAAAGACAATTTTAGGCCTAATCTAAAAAAAAAAAAAAAAAAAAAAAAAAAATCCTTGTTGTAGAAGGATATTAAGGATTTTAAATTAGATTCTGGATTTAACAGAGCCAATGCAGAGAAGCCAATATTGGAGAAATGTGCGCTCTCTAGTCCCTGTCAGTACTCTCGCCGCAGCATTTTGGATCAACTGAAGGCTCTTCAGGGAGCTTTTAGGACAGCCTGATAATAATGATACAATAGTCCAGGCCTAGAAGTAATGAATGCATGAACTAGATTTTCAGCATCACTCAGAAAAGATGTTTCTAATTTTACGAGTTACTGCAATTACAAAACTACAATTTTTTTTGGAACAAAACAAAAAGTAAAAATATCTTTAGGCGTATCGAGGCCTGCTACCACCATGAGGCCCATTTATGTGTGTACAAAATAATCACATTTAAAATAGCCTAATTTGATAACAAAACATAAGGTGGCCTAATTACTTTAAAAACAGTAAAAAGAAAAGAAACGAAACAAAAGGCCAACAGCATGGGCACTTTTAAATTCTTTTTTTTTTTTGGATTTAGAATTCATAGCTACGATGACTTATTAACATAAAAGCAAAGACACATAAAAATGAAAATATCTAAAAATAACCATAATTCATTTCCATATTCACCTAGTTTTTTTGGTCAAAACCACAGGGAGCCACTGGAGATGGGCAAAGGAGTCGAAAGAGCCCCAGAGCCACAGGTTTGAGACCCCGATCTGGGTCATTCTGGATGTGGTTGAAATATAGCGCGTTATTTATATTAAAAAAGCATTTCTGTTAAGCAAAGCCTCACTAATTTATAAAATGCATCATAAACCGCAGCCTCTAAAGTGAAAAATTCACACACCAATCTGAACGGCTCCATCGTGAAGATTCTGTCATGAAGAAGTGATTGCAGGACTGTTGTGAAAGACTGGACTAATATTTAATCAGTAAATTGGCAAATGTATTAATGCGAATAGAAAATCAACAATGGTAGTCTGTAACAGAATGCAGTATTAAATTTAATAATTAGAAACTGAAGGCTGACATTCTCACAACCCATAAAATGCAATGACTCTTTCAAGAGAAAGAGCCACAACTAGTCACAGAAATCTCTCTGTAGCAAAGTTCAGGCTCCAGATTATCCGTCAACTTATATTGGTGATGCCACTGGTGGACGGTGAGACAAAGATTTCAAATTCTCAGCAAAGCCCCAAATAAAATGTGATACTTAAGAGCCTGACAAAATATTAAGCATAGATAACAATTTTCCCTCTGAAGAGGATAGTAAACAAATATAGAGTTCGGCAGATGCAGTAATATCGAATCCTTCCCCATTTATTACTCAGCTTCCTGGACACTCAGTCCTCAGTCTATGTGATATGTGTGAAGATGCAAAACTGACTCACAGGAAAACCACTAACAACAATCTTTGACAGGCTTGGCCTCGGTAAAGAAGCACAGATAAAACGTTTAGCAAAACCGGTCTCTCTACATACTCTTCGAACCTCAAAAAGACAAACTGGTTTTGTTAGTTTAATTCAAACACACAGGCAGAGACGCAACGTATGCGCTGTAATGTGCCACACCATATTAATGCTGTATCTTATTTTATTGCTACAAAAGACCAAATCAGCCACACAAGAATGCCTGTGTTGGGTTATATACATGTCTGAACACAAGTTTAATCGAGTCTCCTGAAATTGGTGAAATGCTACTTTATACATTTGAACAGTAGTAGAATTATTACCAGGTTTTTATTCTACCTACAAAAGACACACCGCCTACCTTTGATGTTGTCCTTTACCTGAAAGCCTAGTTTCATGATCTGTCAGAAAACATACCTGCATGCTTGAATCTTAATCTACTGATGGACTCACATCCCACTAACCTGTCAATGAACTGATCTATGATGACAATATCTCCTGGCTGGATCTCCTCCCGCAGAGAGCCACAGGCAGTGGTAGCCAGCAGATGTGTACAGCCTTCTTCTTTTAGGGCCCAAATGTTGGCTCGGTAGTTGACATTAGATGGCATTATTGTGTGTTGTCTCCCATGTCTAAGAATGGCAAAATTCAACATTTGAGGTGTGAGAATGATTAAAAAAACATTATATATAAAAACATGGATGTATATGGATTTAACATGAACTTCATTCACTATTACATGAAATATCTAGGACATGCATATAATATAGTTTTCCACTAGATGGAGCAAATGGACAGATTTCCACATCTCGCAAGCAAAAAAATAAATAAATAAACTAACCTCGCCAGTAGCACACAGTCCACATTTTTAATCTTCCCCAATATCAGGGCATCTGATGGCTGTTTAAAAAGGAGCAGAATAATTGATAAAACGTCATTGCAGGGAAATATTTCAGTGGCAAAACACTGCATAAGCCAAGTAGATAGATATACTACTTTATTTGCAGCACGAGTTCACAAGCTACAACTAACCTTTCCATACGGTGTGTCAACATAGCGCTCGGTTCTGCCCTCCAAGATATCTGGATCATCAAGACCTGAACCCCCAATTATTCCAATCTGTATGAAAAATGTGAGAACAGTTCACAACTTCATTTTATAAGAATTAATCTCTCAAACAGTTTCTGCAGAGTTCATCAATATAAATTTATGGGTTTTAGATGTTTACAAATACCACACAGAAAGCAGCTAAAGACATATTTGCCATCATAACTACAAAGAATTAAAGTACAGAGGACATATTGGGCAAAGGATGTTGAAGCTGGAACTCCCAGGAAAAGAGGAAGACCACAGAGGTTTATGGATATAGTGAAGCAGGACATGCAGAGGGTTGGTGTTACAGAGGAGGATGATAGGCATAGGGTAAGGTGGAGGCAGATGACTCGCTGTGATGACCCCTAAGGGAGCAGCTGGAAGAAAAAGAAACAGCAGCTAGCAATAGTAGCATTTGCCATAAGTCAGACAGTTCTGTCTGAGACTCTAGTTATCAGTAGTAATAGGAAAACAGCCCAATAGAGATATAATGTATTTTATAAACCAACAGTGATTAAAGCAGATGTGAGAAAACATGCAAGTCTTTTTCGTGCTCTCTAAGATATTGTATTGAGGAAACTAAATTATTTAAGGCTTATAAACATTTGCAGACACCCTTCATTTATATGCACAGAACAGAAAGATGTGGTGCTGGAAACACTCTGCCAAATGCGACTTGATGGCATTTCCTCTAGAGGAAACAACCGTGTCTTATGAGCAATGTTTGAAGGCAAGTCTACTTATTTAATTACTGTATTTATACTTAAGCTTTTATTATTTTGAAAGGAAAAAATACTGCATCCCACAGCTTGTTTCATTATCACTACACCTCTAGAAAAATAAACAATTTCTGCTCTGGCACATTTACACTTTTTGGCTGTTTACTTGTTACATATGGCTACAGCTAGAGTTTCTGACAAATAGTCTACTTAACTCAATAACATGTTAGCGTTTATATGTAAAATGCCATGGAAATAAAGATTACAGTGACATTTTATACATGTCTGCATCTTCTCAGTGGTTAGCCATTGGATTCTGTTTACCATGGAGCTCTGCGTTTTATCTCCAATTTTAAAAGTTTGACACATAACTGTGTGTTGTATGCTCAGGTTGGATGGCCTTCCTTGTTTATCCGCAGACTACGCCGCTGATCTGGGACTGCTTCCGTCCCATCTTGTGTCATATATCCATTGGAAATCTACCTCTTTGCTTCAGAAAAAAAAAATAAGTTCAGTTTACTGCTCCATCCTCATGGAATAAACCACAAACCGATCTGAATCTGGAGGAGCTGGTCTCATTAAATGTTTTTAAGACCTGTTTTTTTTTTTCCTTTTCTTTTTTTAAATTGAGGTGCAGATGTGTGCTTGTAATTGTTAGGATATTTTGGCTAAAAATATACTTTGAAAAATAAATAATTTTATGTTTACTGCTTGTGTTTATGAAAGTTTGTGTATTGCTGCCAGTTTGAGCAAAGACTCCTTTGTAAAAAGATTTTTGAACTCAATGGGATCTTTCCTGGTAAAATAAAGGTTAAATGCCTCTAACAACGGGCTACTTAAACACAGCTACCCATTTCAATTCATACTTTACCTATCTGATTAAGAAGTGCAGTTATGCAACATTTTCCACGTGCAACTGCTTCTTTTACTGAGGTTTTGTGGCCTGGACACTTTTAGATTACCTGCTGACAGCTGTTACCTTACAGCGTGCACCTAGTTTGGCCACGTGCCACATCAACTGGAATTGACACGATTAACCTTGTTCTTTTTTTTTTCTTTTTTTTTTTGTAACAGTACCACACTTGCACAAAAATTAGTCCGCTAGCACCTGAATGTTAGCTTGTGTTGTTAACCCAGGGCGTGTACTTTACAGACCGGTAAAGCTTTGCTAACACGATGCTAACAGCTTTTTCCCGCATTCCTCAGAGCGACCCATCTGCCTTTAAGTTCCCCTTCTTCATGGATTTTTGTCTGTCGGAGCGAACAAACACACAACATTCAATTACTAAAACTTGTTAAGCGATATTAAAGTAGAGACTACTACCTTAATAGGCAGAGGGGACGCCATTATCACAGTATTCTTGCCGCTAACACTGGAGTATGAAAAAATTGATGTTTTATAGTCTGCCTTTACAACATCCGTTAGCAAGCAGACCATCACATTTCCCTTCCTGTTTGTTAATTTTCAAAATAAAAGGAAAGCAACATTTTTTTATTTTTATCTATGCACTAGTAAATATCTCTGCTACTGTAATGTTTAGAAACTCAGTCACACTGAGAAAAGGAAAAAAAGAAAGAAAAATTAAAAAGGTAGGGTTGTATTTATGAAATAAGTTTTTGATCAATAAAGTAAGAGGCTTTACTAACTTTCATTTTGGTTGTATATTTACATTTACCTACAATCATGTGATTGTATGCAGTCCTGTGAAAAACTAAGCACAGCCTTACTGCTTCCATGAGAATTAAGTAAGTAGCAATCAGCAGCTGCTAATCAAATGCACTTAACTGCTCATTAGCAAGTGTGAGCACCTCTATAAAAGCAGAGGTTTAGGCCATTTGGTGGTCTGGAGCACTCAGGTGTATCTTAACACAATCTTCCCATCTTCCCAGAAGTGGACCAAGGAAATTGATCCCAAGGTCAGACTGCGCAGTGCTCAGAGAGAGAAATCATAAAATAGATCTCCTGTATATCCTGTGTGACAGCCCTCTGCCTTGGCCAGGGCCTGCTGCTGCTTGTTTGTCATTCGGACAGACAAGACCAAAGTGGAGATGTCTGGCAAAAACCAAACAGTATATCAGTACAAACGCCTCATATCAAATATCAAGCACAGTGGTGCCGGGGTGATGATTTGGTCTTGCAGCCACAGGACCTGGGCACCATTCAGTTGTTGATTCAACTGTGAACTCTTCTATATGCCACATTTTACAGTAAAGAATAATTTCCTGGCTTTATAGTGTTGTTTATTGGGTGTTCTGATATATAATAAGAGGGGAAATACTGTGCATAATTATGCTCTTTTCTCAGACAAACAATCTTTACAATTTATTTAGAAATAAAATTGAATACAAAAGAATTTATTCTGAAATCAAAACACCATATTCTTTTACCTCCAGATTATAGCCGAGTTATGACAACACACAACTTGTAATCAGCATTAACCCTGAGAAAAACTCAGCACATAAGACAACAGAATTCCCAGAATAAGAACTGACTTTAAAAACAAAAGAAAAAAAAGATGGGACATTCCCAATATTATTCGATTTGTGTTACGTATAGTAGCACATAGTACATAAAAAATGATTGTTTCAAATGGTAGTGAAGAAATCGGGCCATCAAAACCTAAAAAGGTCCAATCTCTTATTATGTATACATGATTCCATCCATGTGTCAGTGTCCTATAAAACATCACTGTAGCAAACATTTGTCGTGGCATTTAAATGAAATGTGCTTTCACCCTACTGAACACTGCTGTGATCTTAAAAACACTGGTGGCAGGCTTTAGCAGCTATGGGTAAATCTGAAATATGATTACAACAGTGCATCTGTAAGGGTAGGGTCTACTGTGTCATCTGTACTATTTTCCATGGGCTTATCATTATCAGCACTACTGGTCTGAGTGATACTATCATTGGCAAAAGAATCGCTGTCACTATCAATGGTAATGATAGTGGGTGAGCGCTTCTCCCTGAGTTCGTTACTCTTGTGCCTTTTGCTTTTCTTCTTATGTTTCTTCTTTTTCTTATGGTGACGCCTGCTTCGCTCGTGTGCCTTTTCCTCATTGAGGAGCTCCACGCTGAGACTCCTGCTGGTCTTTCGAGACTTCTCTTTGGATTTTTTACGGTGCTTCTCTTTGCTTTTTTTCTTGTGTTTTCTTAATGCCGAGGAGCCGCCTTCTGCATAGGGGTTAGACGCTGTGGTACTGGAGGGATCCTCTAGATGTCTTCTTTTGTATTTCCTCTTCCCACCAGGCTTGTCATGGTGATATTTTTTTTTTGCAGAAGGGGAGCAACTGCTGGAATAAGTCCTGGATCGAGAGCCCCTCCTGTCCCATCTCTGAGAGTGCCTGCTGCGGCTCCTGGAGCGAGAACGGAAAACTGAGCACTTGCGGCTACTGTAATAGTAGGAGTGCCTCTGTGTGTAATACAGTCCACTATCATTTCTTCCTTGGCTGTAATGGCTATATGACTGGTAGGTGTAATCACTGTCCCTATTATATCTGTCACATCTAGAGTGGTCTCTGCCACCAGAGTAAGAATAACTTCTTTCAGCGGAATAAGTGCTGACACTGCTGTGGGAGATCATTGGGCTTCTGCTAGAGTGCCCGCCCTCTCTACTTTTTGACCTCCTTCTCCTATGGTGTCTGTCCTTTGATCTGTGCCTCTCTCTAGATCTCTCTTTACTGTCAAATCTTCTACCCGAACCTTTTCTGTCTGACTTACTTGTTTTTTTGCAGCTGCTAGATCTTTCTTTTGAACCTAAGTGGCGGTGATCATCTGTTTCTATATTTTCTGATAACACAGCCCCACTGCGATCACTGCTATGTAAAGTTGCTGGACTGCAACTGGTGAAACGAATATGTTGAGGTCGAAGAGGCACTTCTTGAATATCTTCATTGGCAGACCACTCGGAGTCAGAGGAGAGCTGAACCACCTCAGGAGTCCGATCTGCTGTTGGTTTAACAAAACCCACGACGACACAGTCATCACTGTCAGAAGACACACACTCTTCATTACTGCGTTCGCCCTGAGTCAGGTCTGTTTGGTTAAAAGAACTCATTTGCTGTGGAGAAGTCCCAAATTCTTGTGTCTCTTCTTCCAAACTGCTGTCAGAGTCTGAGTCTGGGACTGACAGACGCTCTGTCCTGCCCTGCTCTGCTGTCGTAGAATATGATGGCCCAGGTGTCTCATCATCCCACACAGAGTGGCTCAAAGTGGAGTCTTCTGGATGGTTCACCTCCATGGAGTTCTCTTCATCCTCTGAGATGGCAATTATAGATGAATTGGAGCTGCTGTCTTCATTTGAGGAAGGGGCCGGGCAGTCATAGACAGCATGCTGATCATACGCCTCCATATTGAATGGGGACTTTGCAAAGCTGATGAACTCGTGCATAAAGTGCTCTGTGTGACCATGGAGATAGTGCCTGAGCTCTTCCTGAATAGCTCCATCTTCCATGTCATAACGTGTAATGTGTGACATGATGATGTGCTGAATCATGTTACCCAAAGAGCCATGGGTCCCATATAACACATTTAGTTCTCTTTTTAGCCAGGGGATCAGTCTGTGAAGGCAGGCTGGATTTCTTCGGTAAAACTCAGCTGAGGTGTCTCGGGAGCGGCCACCATCCCGAACATTTCGAACCCTCACCCCACGTCGGTATAGCTCCCGTCTAAAGTTTATCATTTCTTGCTCTCGGACACTGGCCACCGCTCTGCCTTCCCTCGCTGCTCTCCTTTGGGTTGCCAGTCTCGTCATCATGCGCCGCATGTAACGGTCTGGCCGCTGCTGGGAAGAATTTGTTGGGACTTCAGATATTATACCAATGTCTTGAGCTGGAGACATCCTTCCTCGCATCTGTCGTTGGGCTGCGGTGAGAGTTGTACGGTATCTAAACCGCACTCCCTCAAAATAACCAAAAGAGCCATTGTCCACTGGCTGCAGGTCATACTTCTTGAAGTCTTGTTCTGATTTTATACTGTGATAAATTGAATTAAACTGCTGTTTACACAGTGGACACTCTGCTTTGTTCTTGGACCACTCAAGAATGCAGCGGAAACAGAATCTGTGCAGACAACGGTCCAGGCAGGAAATGTTGCTGAATGTGTCCAAACAGATGGGACACTTGGAGTCAGGTGACACCTCCGCAGATGTCGAGGGTTTTTTTCTGCCATTTTTCTGGCTCAGATGCAGGGCAATCTTGACTACTGACATGATCTGACATGACGACAAAAACAAGTTAAAATAATTAGCACTTTGGAAATACAATTACCAACATTTTTTTAAAAAGGCAATTGCAGAGTTAAGTGTCAGCTTTATAAACTTTACTAGCTTAATTTTATAATTAACTCTGTAACAGCACACAGTGACTAACTTATACAGTCAATGTTATTGAGTGGGTCACTTTAAATTATACATTAATAAAATTTTACATTGTAGACATGTATGTGCTGACTTTTCAATTGCTTTCTGTGTCAGCCTTAACACAGAAAACAATAAAAAAAAAGAAGTTAAAAACATTTCTTCACATATACTGTATACACCTTTTTTAGCAGCAGATTATCCGGGTAACTTCAGGGTTAACCCTGGGTTTCTCTACTATGTACGAGGCTCACTTCTTACTGAGAAACATCGCCATGGTAAATTATCCTCTTGAACATAACCTAAAATAGCATCTAAAGTCTTTCTTTCCCTGGTGATCAGTATTAGTAAATAGAAATAGAAATACCTATAAATATGTGTATTCTTAGAATCTTTATTCCTGTTGGCTGCAAAGACTTTTACAACAACTTTGTTGTTCTTTGAGCATTATTACCCTAAAACTGGGTTTACCACTCTAGCTTGTGGTGGACTTTTTAGGGCTGAGAAAGTAAAGAAATTCTGATGTTTTGTACAATATTTGTTAAAAGAGTAAATGATAGGTTTCATGTCTGTCTAGTGATGGATTTCTCAGAGTAGTATCTTAAGGTAAAGACACCACATGACATGATCATATCTGACCACTCATGTACTGGTAAGGCTTAAATGTTAAATTTTATAATAAACTATTTCAAAATTTTCAGAAAACAAGCAATTATTTTCCACCCATACTTTTATTCACAAGCAATCCGCAATCACATCATTACCACATACAATCTTATTATCTTGTTTCCCTCTAGTTATGGAGGAAAAGAGATGTGCATGTCTACACTTAAAAGCTAACTTAAACTAAAGTGTTGTTTTCCTGCTCAGTGAATATGAACGCCATACTTTGTTACATCGCTATATCGTTATAATTATTTGTAGTATGTCTTGAGGAGACCATGGCGCGCAACACTGTTAACAGTAATGTTACAATCAGCCAAACGCAACAACTCTTAAGGAGCTACATCGCCGTTATTACAGCCCATACATTTCTTCCTTAGCCATCGCTAATCTTGACAGACATGTATATAACGCAATGACTCTAATATTGGCTGACTCCACACTCTTTTTGTTTCCTTCCACCTTTTCCACTTTGTTTTTCTTTATCATTTTTGTTAGCTTAGCAGCTACAATCAGTTGTGGTTCCTTTAGAGAAGTGAAAAATGTCGTGAAGCTGTAGCACAAATCTTGACTTTTTTAAGAACTGGTACATACATAATAACAACTTCTCGTGTTATATTAACTGTTACATAAATACTAACGTGATTTATCAAAACTGCCAGCAGTAGTTCGAGCACACATTAACTTGGTTAGCTCAAGTTAGCAGGCTAGCTGCGTAGGCTACACGGAGGCTGGGAACTCTGCGGCTACTCAGAACGTGTGAGAAAAGTTGGGCAATATTTACCTCTGAATCCTTCAGACAATCACAAAAACGACTGGGAACTGAATACTCCTTCCCTTCTTGTAGAAACCCATTAGTTACTATACAGTTGTCATTCCTAGAGCGTCTGTTGACAGGACTGTGAACCCCTTTGTGACTCAGTGAATCCAAGAGTAACTTCCGCCCTTCACAATAAAAGCGCAATTTTCAGATTTAAAAAAAAAAAACAAAAAACTTGCGCCCGTCACAATAATATTAAGCGCCGTCTTCATATTTATTACCTCGCCCACCGATAGGTGGAGAGAGGTTATGTTTTTGATCGCGTTTGTCTGTTTGTAAAATGATTCTTTCATACCATGAGATAGGAACATCATCTTTTACAGTTTTTAAAAGCCAATTATATAAATTTCTAGTTTTCTGATCTAGTAATTTATGGTGGAGCATGACAATATTGGGTGGTATCTACTGCAGCGTAATATTGGCACATAGAAAATTTGGGGTTTGCGCTCTACTGAGTGCCCTTCATGTTTGGTATATTTTCAGTATACAAAAACAGTTTCATTAGGGAGGGGTGACGCATGGGATTATTTTCTATTTTCTAATTTTCTAACTGCAACATAGGGCATAGGGCACTGAGTCTGATTTTTATCATTTTTATGATCCAGCACACATACTGTAAATATTCAGGTTTTTCTTTTTTTCTCAAGTTTTTTTCAATTTAGTTTAATGGGGAATTGCATCCTCCCACAATGAATAAAAATATCAAACAAATGCAGGTATTAAAGCCCCACTTCATAACAGAAAACCCTTCAGCAGACATCTTATTACCTTCTGCAAACTATTTTGCCCTCATTTGGAGGCCTTGCCCTAAAATTTTATCCAAATTCTTTTAGTCACTACTGGGTTACTAAAGATTTAACACATATTCCAGCAAAAATGCTGGAGCCTATCCCAGCTGTCATAGGGCGAGAGGCAGAGTACACCCTGTACAGATCGCCAGCCTGTTGCAGGGCTAGCACAGAGAGACAGACAACCATTCACACTCACGTTCACATATAAGGTATTCACATCATATTATACTTATGTGTATACAGGAATATTACTACACAATGCACCCATACTACATAATCTGCTCATATCAATGCATTATGTGTAACATCACTATAATCATAATACATCCATGCTGTTTACATTTGAGCTGTAGGTATGGCTTTAATATTGCTCAATGATGAGTCAGCCCTGACCAACATGATAGACAATGCTCAGCCAATCAGAAGTTGGCATCACAGGCTAATCAATAAGGCTGCAGCCTAGAACTGATGTTACTATAAATAGTCTGGCTGTTTAACTTGAAATTTGGGCTTCCCCAGTTTCTCACTATCTAGCTACTGCCACCTATTTAGTGAAATAGGTCAGTTGCTAGATATGGAGAATCCCCACTTCCTCTGTTTTAATCAATAATGATCAATCACACAGCACAATATGATCACATGATTATGCTAAGCCAATTAGACATGTGAAAGAGGCTCCATCTCATTAGCATATATTATCATAGCATTAGCAGCCTGAAAACTCTCCACTTCAGATAAACACAGTCAAAGAGTAGAAAGAGTGCTAAACATTTAGGAATATGAATATTATGTTGCAAATCTTTGAAGAATAAAGAACACATGCCAAATTTCATGGCTCAACTCCTTGTGGGTTTGGCGTCTATAGACGAGAAAGGTAAAATCTCATGGGTGGATGGATGGTATGATGACAATATTCTCCCACTTTATTTTAATACACATTTTTTAAAATTACTTTTTTCTCTTTTAAAACTGTAAAGAAAGTTCATTTAAAAAGCATTCATCTGTACATGTGTATTTTCATGATCAAACCAGTGTGTCTAATCTAGAAATGCTATCAATTCTCACTCGTGTGTAACATACAGCAAACATGAGTGCATTTTACTGAAAAACCTGAGTCATTATTGACCTGCAGTGACCGCAGACACTTTGCAAAGACTTCCAGTTGGTCAGACTGGCCCCTCAGCCATTTTTACACCCACAGCCTCAACTTTAGTACATCTTTGCAAAGGATCTACAAGTGTCTGTACACCCTCATTTCAAAGATATTTTTCCATTTGGTGTTTTGATGATGATTGTTTCTTAAGTGGTGACCTTGAAGGTAACAGCATGTGATTTACATAATTTCCATGCACAATCCATTTAGTCACTGCTCATGCCCTTTGAGTGGGCATATATTCATATTCTCTGAGAAGCCCACTGCCATTAGAAATATGTATGAGAAAATAAAGAACAAATTTTGTAATAATTTGTAAAGACCCTTATAAGTGGACCCAAAATATGCCAGGAGAAATTTCCCCCACAGGATAACAGATTCATGGTTTAATACGTCATGTTTGTATTTACAAGCTGAACTGTTAAAGTTTGAATTTTACCAACCACACTTTTTAATGGTAATCCAGTGTGCTCGTCAGTGGTTACCTTATGATGAACAGAAGTTTATAAATCCCAAATTTAAAGCTCACAACCAACGGGCGCCAGGGTGGCTCAGGCAACCACATGTGCCATGAGGCAAGAAGCAGGTAGCGCAAGTTCAAGTCCTGACCTGTCGCTCTTTACTGTGTGTCCTCCCCCATCTCTCCTCCTGCTTTCCTGTCACTCTACTGTCAATAAAGCTGCTGTGGCCAAAAAAAAAAGCTCACAATCAATTGTAACTATTGAGCTCTACATCAGTCACTAAGTACAGGTTTTGTCCTTCTAAAAAGAATATGCTTCAAAATTTCATGCATCAGATTAGTCCTCATGCTGCCCTTTTCCAGAACTCTATGAACGTATGCGTCCCCTGACAGAAATTGTACACTTGGTATAATCGCTAGGAAAAACATTCTAATAGAACATATCACTACTTTATTTTGCAAATTCAAGCTCACACTCATAACCTTTGAATATTTTATTTGCATATACAGAATTTTTACAACAGAAATTGAAGGAAATAACTGAAATATTTCATCTTCAGTGATGGCCGTGGGTCTCGGGGAGATCTGGAACAACTTCGCCCGTCTCCAGGATCTTGTCACCCTGAGCACAAAAACAATAACAAAAAAAAGTCTTAGCTATGGCTGGTCAAAGAAGCCAACATTTAGCTACATTTACACAAATATATAAAGAATGAATTGTTAATGAATAGTTATTAAACGAAAAACAAAGATCCATTGCTGGAAGTAATAAACGAGTCACACTTACTGGGAACAGCTTGGGTTTCAGCTCCACAATGCCAAATGGCCTTTGCTGTGAGAAACAATGACACTGATATTTAGCATGCTGTATATACCGATACAGTCACATGATTCATTTCCCCTTTCTAAAATAAATCAAGGCTGCACGGTGCTCTTGTTCGGCAAAGAGAGAATCAAAGAAAAAGTGAATGCTGCATGTCTGTAATTCTAAAGTGTCCCCTCTTTATGTGTAAGTTACCTTGCTTGTATACTACCAAAAGGAATGAAATAAATTTTTTTAAATATGTGTGTTGTTGAACTGTCACTATTCAAGAGCTTAGATGTACATGTGTGCAATAAATGATCACGAATAATCTCAAATATCTGTGCAAACTTACAGCAATGTGGTATTTCACGTAGTAGTGAACAATCCAAGCAGGTATCAACAGCCGTGTTAATGTGAAAACTCCACCTCTGTATGCTTTGTAGGTCTGCAAGGACACAGAAAAATATCAGTACTACGTAATGAATCGTAACATTTACAGTGACTGAGCTTGTTTACTAACTGTATGAATAAAATCAAATTAACAAAAATACATAATACAGTCTTACCATGATATATATGAAAGAATATGTATCACTGTGATATATTTCTGCATTATATACAACTTAAACCAAGGGCCTAAAGACTTTAAGTGAGCCCTCTCAGGAATATTTGTGATATTCTGTGACATATTAAATATTTTCTTCCAGCTTGGTACCTTTAGGGATCACTACAACAGATCATCTGCCTCCTCCTCAGCCTATCCCTAGCTTCCTCTTCTGTCACACCAACCCTCTGCATGTCCTCCTTCACTACATCCATGAGTCTTCTCTGTGGTCTTCCTCTTTTCCTCCTGTCTGGCAGCTCCATCTCCAACACCCTTTCTCCAGTATATCCATTATCCCTCCTCTGCACATCCAAACCATCTGAGTGCTCTGATGTGCTTGTTTTTAATCTTGTCCCTTCTGGTCACACCCAATGAAAATCTCAGCATCTTCAGCTCTGCCACTGTCTCCAAACCACACATCATAGCAGGTCTCAGTACCATCTTGTAAAGCTTCCCTTTCACTCTTGCTGCTATCCTTCTGTAATAAATCACATCCTGCCTGCACTCCTGTGCACTGTCTGTTGCTTTTGAATGGCTCACCGCAGGTATTTAAACACATCCACCTTCACGACCTCTAATCCTGAGAGGGAGACAGGTATATTCTCTCTTATCTAAAAACTAGGGATACACCGATCGTGAACACAGCGAGTTTATTCACCTTCACCTACCAAGTCTGTAGAGGTAACTATACACTTGTGGCCATCATCAGGATCATCATAAAACACATTACAAAGAACATTTTTAATAGGCTCGGTATAGAGTTGTGTATTGTATTTTCTCATGTACACCAATCATTTTTAAAACTTCGTCTGTAATATGTTTGACAATGACCCTGATGAAGGCCACAAGCCAAAACGCAGTGGTGCATCAGTGAAACCATAAATATGTTCTATGTACTATACTACAGTGAACACTTTATTACTAAGCAGGTGTCAATGTTGCCTCAGACTTTAGTGATACCAAGTTTAAAAACTCCAGTTTGGACAATTTGTTTTTGTTCGTTTGTTTTTGTTGCAAGGAAAGAAATAATTCATTACATTAATACATGTTTCTGCTGTTCATCATTCCATCGTTGCACTAAAAAAAGCTACTAAAAAAAAGTCTCACTGAGACTTTAATAGTGACTGGGCCACTAACTAAAGAAGCTATTTGCATAAAATTATCATTCTGCCTCAAATCACCTCATTTTCCTACAAATTAAAAGAACAGACACGCGTCGGTGCACTGCGTGCTTTAACAGCGGCATTTTACTTTACGTCACAATGCGAGCTGTATTTTGAAGGGAGACGGTGTGTATAGTATGGAACGTAAACAGCGACCCTGGCTGATATCCTTAATAAAACAGTAACAATAGTTACACTATAAACCGCTCGGTTTGATTCCAGGTACTTTACATGCAAAATGCCATCACAAGCGGCCAACTGTGTATGAAAACTCACGTAAACCCTCCACAGACTCTTGGGCTCCAGAAAGCCAGCCCAGAACTTGGCGACGGGGCCCGGTGGTTTAGCCTGTACCACGGGCTCCCTCGGACTGAGCTCCTGGTCCTTCAGCCACTGCCTCCGGAGCTTCGTTAGCTGCTCAAAACGGAGCTTTTCGCCTGGTGTGTACCCAGACATCTCGTATTTACTGTTATTCAACCTTAAAATGCCTGCAATGACACCATGGAGGACACTTGTCTCTGCAAGCAAGTGCACCACCGAAGAAGAAGAACCGGAAACGCGACACCTATTGTACGAGTCGAGTAATTCGAGTGCCCCACCTACTGGATGAGCTGATACTGGAGGACTAATGCATATGCAATTTTTCAAAGATTGGGAGATTCAGGGATTTTTATTGTCATTCAAATGCATGCATTCACATGAGATGAAACGAAATTCTGCAGTCAGGTCCCGGATAAAAGCTGACAAGAATGAGAACACACAATAGCAATATATACAGAAATTACGTATAAATGAGAACATGTGGTGGATAGTTCAAAGACCCAAGTGGTTTCTCATGTTTGTTACCTTTGGCTGGGAGCAGCAGAGACTACAGAGCACCACCAGAGTTCAACAGTCCTACAGCTTTCAAGAAGAAGTCATTCTTCAGGCTGGTGGTTCTGCTCTTGATGCTCTGCAGCCTCCTGCCGAGGGGAGGGGGACAAGCAGGGTCTTTCAAGATACAGGAGGCTCTATTCCTACATCTGCTGGTGTACATGCCTGTGCTGTGCAGGTTTTTTCACTGCTGCAGAGCAGCTGCCATTGCCACACAGTGATGCAGGAGCACAGGAAACTCTTCTCCACCACACATCTGTGGAATAAATTCAGGACCGAGCTCCTGAGTCTGGCGCACCCAAACCTCCTGAGAAAGTAGGGCCAGGAAGGAAGTGTTGTGGCTCCAGGTAAGGTACACCCAGAGACCATTTCCACAGCTGCTCCCTCAATGTGCAGGGGTGGATGGGGAGTTTTGCTGAACAGTCAGCAAGGTGAGCAGGAGGGAACTCAGCACACAGCCGCGAGGGAATCCAGTGCTGAGGATGATGGGGAGGAGGAGATGTCATGGATCTTGACGGACTGTGTCCTGTTGGTTAAGAAGTCCAGGACCCAATTTCAGAGGGAGGTGCTTAGACCAAGCATTGCAATTTTTTTGCACCAAAGTCTGTGGAGTTATTGTGTTGTAGGCGGAAGTGAAGTTCAGGAAGAGCAGACGTACATACAGGTCCTTACTCTCCAGGTGTGTGATGCTTTTGTGAACTACTGATGAGATGACATCATCTGTGGAAAGGTTTTTCCCTGTTGGCGTACTGGTGCGGGTCCACAGTGCCATCAATGGAGTCCTTTATATGGGTGACTTTTGCAGCACTTTGTGATGTTTGAGGTGAGGGTTAGTGCCTCACTTCACTGAGGTCACGCTGAGGGGTAGTTCACCTAGTGCTGGGATGAGTCTGGTGCCGGGGGAGGTGTTTGAGTCCATGAAGCAGGCATAGAAGTTATTAAGGCAGAGCTGTGTCACTTAATTTTCTGGGCCCATGTGACTTTTGCCCTTTTGATACCTGCAGTCAGGGCTCCCCTAACTGCTTTGATTGCTTGGTTCATTACAGTACAGCTACAGTTAGAAAACTAATTGATTTATGCAGAAATCAACATAAAAACATGCTGATAAGAATGATAGCAAGGTGCAAGTATCTGTGAATGGTTTGATCCAGAAACTGGTTTGTGATGACATTTATGACACAACGCTGTACAAACAAGAGCCTCTCAGTGATCAGAACATAAAGACAACCTCAATTAATGAGGTTTTCATCAACAGTTAATACTGTATGTGCCTCATCCGATCCACTAGATGGGGAAATAAAACACAAGACTGACAGCGAGCCTCAATATTTTAACAGGCCTTTTAAAGGGATACTGCTGTGTCTCCATAGTCGTAAGCATTTGAAGTTTTGGAAGAATTTTACCAAAACAAACAAACAAACAAACAACGACATAGCAACAATGCTACATGGATGATACCCATTTGTAAAAGTCTGTGTTGCAATCCGAGGCATGAGCCTAGGCAGAGAGGGCTGAAAGGCATGTGAAAATGGAAAAATTTCACAGGACTCTCTGCAGCCTTATGAAAAACTAAATACACTCTTATTTCTTCATTGTGTGATAGATAGATAGATAGATAGATAGATAGATAGATAGATAGATAGATAGATAGATGATAGATGATAGATAGATAGATAGATAGATAGATAGATAGATAGATAGATAGATAGATAGATAGATAGATAGATAGA
>JAVDPK010001758.1:99135-130944 GCA_034780415.1 Cichlasoma orientale | reverse complement strand
CCCTCCAATATGGCGGTGACGTAGGCATACGAGTCAGCGATCAATGCGGTATCTATGTATATATATCTATGGTTTAGCCAACAAATCAACTATGTGATGCTATCATGTCAATATGGACCAAAATCTCTGAGGAATGTTTCCAGCACCTTGTTGAATCTATGCCACAGAGAATTAAAGCAGACAAAAGGGGGTCCAACCTAGCAAGTGTACCTAATAAAGTGACCAATGAGTGTCCATTATGCAGTAAAATACTTGTTATTCAAAGCACCCCTTTAAGACTTTGGATTAAGAATCAACTTTGACTGTGTACTTTTTGTTGAAGGTAATTGCACACAGTGCACAAAGGGAATGAAGGAAACATTAAAATTGCCTTTAAAAACAAATGTGCTTTGATAGTCAAGCAAAGCAAAATTCTGCGAAGGCTAATAACAATGCTGGATAAAAGCGTCCAAGATCAAGAACATTTAACATCCTATTTTAAAACTTGTAAGCAGAATAAACTTTAAAATTCACTTGATTTTAAAGAAAATTTAACTTTTTTTTAAAAAAGTTTATTATACAACAAACTAACACCAACCAGTAATGCTTGTCACTTAGTTTAACTTAACTGCACCACTCAAAATCTATAAAGTTTCTTCTGCACAACCGTTCTTTGTGCTTCTCACTGATAGCTCCTTTCACTTTTGCAGGATCCACACCAGACTGTGGATGGAGTCAGCACCAAAAATCTTCACTGATTTAATCACAGCAAGGGACCTCAGGGTTTGGGATTCACACCATCCTGCACATCAACAAGAGGAAAATGGTCAAGTATTTCTGTAATAACACCGACATCAGGAGTACATGGGACCATGTGGTCTCTGCTTTCTGGCAGAGGTACCCAAACCCATTCAGGTACTCGAGCATGTTCATTATCAGCATTTTATCACAGGTGCTCATTTGAAAACATTTTATGGGTGTCCCCACACCATGGGTGTTTATATTTGAATGCTTTCCTATCTTTAAAATACTTGGTTTCCCAAATCTCCTCTTCAGTCGGAAAGTATGAATTACCTTAATAGACCTGCAGCAGCCTTGTTAGTTTATAAAGTTAAAATGAAGATGAAGTGCATTTTTTTTTTTTTTTTTTTTAGTGGATTGTTTAATCAATCTCCAAAAGTAGTTAGTCCTACAGGTAATGCATGCATATTATTTCACTTTTGGAGGCTTGCAGTAAAAAACAACTAGGATTGAGAAGTGAGACAATGCATTAGAGAAGTAAAACTAAGTTTAGCTGATCTAAGGTGCAGGTGGTTTATGTGCTTTTTCCTTTTTCTTTTCTTTTTGGCACAGCACCCATGTTCTCACAGAAGACGTCGTGTACCGAGAGGTAACAGCGGACCACCGGCTCCTCTCCAGACGGCTCCTAATGAAGACCAATCGGCTGCCTCGCTGGGCGGAGCGGTTCTTCCCCACTGGCATGTCTCGCTCGGTGTACATCATCGAGGACTCCATCGTGGACCCCGTGAGCAGGACCCTGACCACCTACACCTGGAACCTCAACCACACAACTCTCATGGTGAGGCTTTGTTTTTTTCTGCCGTCTGCTGGTCGAGATATTTGAGTGAGATTCTAATCAACGTGCAGCCAATTTCCTACTTGTTGTCTTTTTCCTGGCGGGTTTCGTCAGTGCCTTTGTGACATTGTGTTTTGGAGAAATCTGATTTTCAGTTGGCTCGCTCAATTTTTCTGCTGAATTTGCTATGAAAGTAAAGATGTTTTGTTTTTTGTTTTTTTCTTCTTCACACCTGAAACTGTGTAGGACTCCTGTCAGAGTGCTCATCTTGTTGCTGTGATATAAGGAAAGTAATGTGGTCTCACATCATCGTTGTGTTGTGGTTACAGGTGCTGTAGAGCACATTTCTGACCGCACTCAACAGTGCTGTGGGTTGCCTGAGTCTGGCACACTCAATAACAGGAATAAAGAAATCAATTCACACAACAACAGAGGTCCTTATTTTGCACATTAATTTGTATGCGCAAATAAATGTTATATTTTTTATTGTGTTTTCGTAATACTTCACACTATGCCCACTCTGCTCATGGACTGACCTCTGTGCTATTACTGCATAGTGCAATCAGGCATATCTGGTAAGTAGGAGCAAATACATATTCAGTTATTCTGAGCTTCATGGGAAGTGAGTATTTGAAGGTTGTTCAGATGTAATAATGGCCTAAGAAAGAAGGATCTCAACATGACTTGCACATTATGTGGCTTTAAGGTGTTATTTTCACATACCTGCTGCTGTGCACTGCATTACTGGATTTATTATACGTTTGCTTTTAATCTACTTCAGTCTGAGAGATGCTACACTCGTGGGAAAATGTGGAAAACATTTTGAAATAGTATTTCTGTGCAGTTGTTGACACAAAATGTTCAAATAAAAACACTTTTTTTTCAGTTGTCGTTGTAGCAGTTTTGAATGGTAATAGGAAATATTGTCTTTAGTAAAATTATGACCCCAGGGATCTTGTTTCCAAGGCTACGAGTTACTTAAAATCCTGAAATTATGAATTTCATAGTAAATCTGTCGAGCTGCATCTTAATTTACCGTAACCTTCTCTCCCAAACAGTCTGTTGAAGAGCGTTGTGTTTTCCAAGGCTCAGTGGAGCACCCAGCGACCACACAACTGAAGCGTGAGGCGTGGATATCCTCGAGCATTTATGGCTTCTCCAGACCTATTCAGGTACAGACAGACACCAGCTAATAGACTGTGCATAAATGTGCCTGAGGCCTGCATTCTTTCTAATTGCCAGCAGAGGGCGGCTCATGTAGCTGCAAAAGGAAGTCAGATTGTACAGAAGTCTATGAGAAAATTACAACGCTTCTTCATTGATTTGTGACCTCAGAGTTAGCGCTTTCCTTCTAAGTTTTTGGTCTCAGTTGCAAGTTTCAAGTCATGATGATCTTTTTTTTTTTTAAATTATGGTCCTATATAGAGTAACATTAACAATAAAGATTGAGAGGTGGGATTTAGGGTGTGGTTACTGTTTAATTGACTGGTTACTAATATATGAGTGTGCAGTTTCTCAGTAAGATCAGCTCCTTGCTCAAACCATCAAAATCTGTATAACATACTTAATTTGAAAATTCATAATGAGAATCCGTGATGTCATGGTGGCTTCTCCCATCGGTCTGCGCCCTGGCTGTCCTATGTGTGATATACACAAGGTACCAAATATATTCTTATTGCTCAGTAAGACCCTTTATATCCTCTATGTGAGTTAGATGGCTGTTAATCAGCACAGGTTGGTAATGGCATGAGAATAGTAACAAAGTACTCTTAGAATGAATTAGATTCACCTACTTTCATCAAACCTAGGGTGTATGAATATATATTTGTGGTTCAGATAGAATAAATACAGCTTTTTTTAATTTATTTTTTTTACTGTAGAGGGTGATCTACTGAATTTTCAGGTCTTTATTTTAGTTTGTGCAGTGCACATGCTAAAATAAAGTAGTGGGAGAAATGAAATTAAGGCAAAAAATACGTCAGCCTAAAATTGGTATCATTAAATATGGAAGATGTCGGGCTTGTTTTGATATCCCCAGAGGCTCAAAGTGACAAGACTGTGTTGTTTCCCAGACATCTCCCCCGTGTAAAGCCATTTCCTGTTCTGTCTTCTCACAGGAATTTGGTTTGGCTCGCTTCAAGAGCAACCAGGTGAAGGCCATGAAGGGGCTGGAATACGCGCTGTCCAACCTGCAGGGTATGTTTGCTTCATGTGTGTTCCAGCAGAAACAGGGCAGAGTGCAAGAGGAAAAGTAGAGGAAAACAAAACAACTTATTTTTAACTGTTGCCATTTCTGGAAAGGGGAAAAAAACTTAAACAGGAAACGGAGCTTTCTTCCCCCCCAGAAACACAGGACTGCTGTCATAACAGCTTCTTGAAAGAAAAACCTGAAGTGTCTCGCTCCTGGCACTCGGGACTCAACACTAAAGTTCCCAAGATGCTGACACAACTAACAGTAAATGAGTAAATAACCCCTCTGTGTGTAAACATCTCATTTTCACTAAATAGTTTGACGAAATTCAGTCCTCTATGCGCCATGTGTAAAGGCAGGGGGATGTGAAACCATGACGGCTGCAGTGATAAATGGCTACAATTTCCTAATTTAGGCTCGGACAAAAATAATTTAGGTAGTCAGTGTTGCATAAACAGAAAATCGTAGAGCAAATCATAATGAAGTCCCTGAAGAAATGTATTTAAGCAAAGCAGCAGCAGCAGTTAGAGATGAACGCATCTGCAGATGAGTCTTTTTTATTTTTATTTTTTTAATAGTACTGATTCATTGGTTTCTTGTTTTGGGTAGTAGTAAAAAAAAAATCAAAATATAAAAATACAAAGTGCTTTTTCAGCTTCTTGTTTTGTCCGGTTGTAGTTTAAAACTTCGTTATTTCGTTTAAAATGACAGAAGACCAGGAAAACCTGAAAATATTCACATTTGAGAACATAGAAGAAATTTTACCCACCACCTGTGTTGTTATGATCAAATAATTTATACACTGAGTGTGGAAAGTCAACTTTAACCCCCTCAAAATAAGAATATAAAGCCCTGGATGAGAAGGGCAGTGCCCAGGTTGGCACTGAGCCGTGATGAGTGAGATTTACTTTATTCCAGACTGTGTGTTGTGCTGATGCAGCGTACGGTTCTCTGAAAGAGTGTTCTCCCATTATTGTTATTCTGTCCTATTGGCCCTTTGTTCGTGGCACTGCAGGAATCGGCATCAGGCTGAGCGTCATGGTAAGTGTGTTAGGACTGAGGCATCCATCTGCCATCCCAGGCCTTGCCCCGGGCTGTCACATGATGCCACACGGAGTAGACTGTGTAGCTGAGGTAGTAATTTTCTACCCTGTCTGAGCAATTGTCCTAAATAGTAGTTTAGCGTATAGAAGTAGATGACGTGTTGTTTAGTTGGTCCTGATGTTGTTCTTATTTTAGAATAAATTAAACACTGGTGCGATGTTTTGGGTCATCAGGCCATTGAAGCCTTGAAGGAATTTCTTCAAATTTGGCACAAACCTTCACGTAGAGAAGATTGCACTCACCGGCCACTTTGTTAGGCTGGGCTATTCAGATACTTGTCCAACCAATCCAATGGCAGCAGCTCGTTGGATTCAGCCATGTAGACACAGTCAAGATGACCTGATGAAGATCAAACCGAGTATCAGAGTGGGGAAGACAGGTGACTTTGGACGTGGCATGATTGTTGGTGCCAGACCGGCTGGTCTGAGTATTTCAAAAAACTGCTGATCTACTGGGATTTCCACACAATCATCACTAGGGTTTGCAGAAAAAGAGATAATATCCAGTGAGCTTGCCATGTTGATGCCAGAGGAGAACGGACAGCCTTCTTTGAGCTAATAGGAAGGCCACAGTAACTCAAATAACCACTCATTACAACCGAGATATACAGAAGAGCATATCTGAATGCACAGCACATCAAACCTTGAAGCTGATGGGCTGCAGTAGCAGAAGAACAACAGGTTCCACTCTTGTCAGCTAAGAGCAGGAAACTGAGGCTATAATTCACACAGGCAATTTGGCATAAACAGCATGAAAGCATGGTGGTGGTGGTGGTGTGGGGAATATTTTCTTGGCACAGCTTGGGCCCTTTAGTACCAACTTGGCACCATTCAAATGCCACACCCTACCTCAGTATTATTGCTGACCATGTCCAACCCTTTTTGACCACAGTGTACCCATCTTCTGATGGCTGCTTCACACACCATCATCTCAAACTGGTTTCTAGAACATCACAATGAAAATGTTCACTGTACTAAAATAGCCTCCACAGTCACCAGATCTCAGTCCAATAGAGCACCTTTGGGATGTGGTGCAGCCCAACAAATCTGCAGCAATTGTGACGCTGTGGTCCAGGTCAATATGGACCAAAATCTCTGAGGAATGTTTCCAGCACCTTGTTGAATCTGTGCCACAAAGAATTAAGGCCGTTTTGAAGGCAATTTTCAAATTAATATTCAGCTCAAAATCTGCACACAGCTACCAGCAGGCAACCTCAATGTTAAGAAACTGTAAAAATCCAAAGAAACAATAGTGCTGTTTTATAAACCCAAATTGTACTACTAGTGTTCAGTTTATGGATTTCTTCTCTTGTTTTTGCAGTTATGGGAATTTAGTTTATTTCACCTTCGGGTTTTATAAAAGGTAAAAGTGAGGCATTACTGTCCATTTACCTAAAAAAATTTGAAACCTAAAGGCAAATGCGCTCTGCCATTTGGAGAAGTGGTAACAGTTACTGCATGTTGCCATTGTATGGCAGTGTTGTCAATGATGCGTGATGCAAAACGAAGACAACACCTCCAGCATTGTTTGAAAAGCTTGAAGCCGTTGTTTTTATTTCTTTGTTTGGCTTGTGTATGCGTCTTATATTAAACCGACCCATTTAGGAAATAAAAATCTGATTACAGGACGATGACGGGGAGAGTTAGAGTGATGTGGGAACGATGAATTTAAGAAGGCTTTGAACTCGTGCAGTTTCCCTTCAGTCCGTGTGCCTCTGCTGTCAGCTGATCCCAAACACAAGTGCACTTCGTATGAGTGTCAGACCCACTGCTTCTTTTATAGACCCCCATGTGTTATTATGAACATTCAGTCAGTGCATCTTCACGCTGATATCAGTTAATTAGCACAGCTGTTACCATCAAAAAATATTAAATAATATCTAAATTATCCTATTTATCTAAAGTTTTACTCCAGTGCACTGAAATGTGATTTATTGAAGAGGAAATCATTTGCTTAGTAATGTCACCACCTGCAGTTATTTGATTACGAGTGATTGGGCAGCATCAGAGATTTTATGGCACTGAAAGAGTCCCAAATAGAAATCTATGGGAGAATTCTGTAACAGCAGAAATGGCCACACCTCTGCTCTCACATTGCCACTGAGTTGAAATGGGTAATGCATGAGCCAGTGATGATGATGATGTTGCACTGATGCGTGAACACAGCAGAGGTGTCGCACAGCTTCAGCAGAGTGGTGGCGGGCAGCTTGTCATAGAAAAGCTGTACATTTGTTCAGCGCTGTGGTGAGCTGTTAATGAAGATGTAGACGTGTAAGTGGTGGGGGCGAAGGGGCTTTTTGAGCAGTTTTTGACTGGCGATTCTGTTAGTGTAGCTTTTATGCTAACACATAAATCTTTAAACCACTTTGGCACACTCTTCATTTGTACACACACAGCTTCAGAATAACTGCCCAGAGGCAGAACCAAAATGACTGCAGAGTGGCAAAACTAGCTTTTTATAAGGATTTTCATCACAAGGTGGACCTGCATTCAGTTAGAACCATACTTTAGTAGAGCACAATGGTGGTGGTGTTAGCTCATTTATGCATATTCATCACTTTGGCATTATAAAGATGAAATATATTTTCAGCAATGTTTTGCATAGTGCAGTAGATAGTAGACAGGAGCGAGGGGGTGCACAGGAAATGGTACAGGGCAAACTCGAACCGGTTCACCTGCCCAACCTGCACAGCCTGTTCTTGATGTCATTCTCCGCTCCCGCATCTTTCCTGACGATGGTGCCCAGGTACTTTGAAATCATTTAGCTTCCAGAAATTCTTCATCTACGTTGACCTGTTCATACGTGTTTCCAGTCGTAGCACGTGGCGTGCTTTAAGTAGAATTTGGGTATCTGAAAGTACCTCGTTTCCAGAAGCTCTTTAATTGATTACTGATATGTACTTCACCGTAGTTTGCTGATAGCTTCACTGATCAGTGCTTTTTGGATTCGCATGCACACTTTTTTTTTTTTTTTTTAAATATTGCTTGCAACATTTAAAGTCGATAAGCATTTTTTTGCTTTGTTAAAAAAAAATGCTTCTTTGTAAATCGTGACATTTTGTTTTTGGCCCTTATGAATTCCCAAGAGTCACTCCCTGCTGCTGCTGTCAGCGTTCAGACACACGACGAGCCCCTCTCTCCCTACGGCAGCGCTAACGCACCCTCACAGTTGATATGTGCGTCTCAGTTTAAAAAAATAAACATGTAGAATCGAAGGAAACGGCTCTCCTTATCATCTCATGTTTGTGGGAAAATCACTGTGTCGTATTGTGACTCAGGTTGTTGTTGTTCTTGTACGAGGTTGGGGGGGTTCATAGTCAGGGCAGACACAAATAGACTGTGCAGCCTCTGGCTCTGAATCCAGTATGAGGCAGTTCCTAACAGCATACAGATGAGGAGTGTGCACCACTTGCAGACTTATTCAGAGAACCCTTGTCTCATTTTTATAAAGGTCCTTGTTCGTTTTTGTCACCTTTCCATCCTGCACAGCTGTCAGGGGAAAGTTGTGATTGTTCCCTTATTAAGTCTGAGTTAGTAACCTGACACAGATCTGCACTGAACACTGTCAGGTTAATATAAAGGTTAACAATGTTCACAGAGAGGAGCTCACTTTGCGCTCACTGTAATGAAAGGATCCTCTTTGATGCTTTTCATGTCAGGTCAGCCTTTAAAAATCGGTCTTCCTCTGGCAGGTCAATTGAGACAGAAGGTTGTTTTGTGTGGGTGGCTTAAAAAAAAAGACAGGAGAATTTTTAAGCTAGTAAATGATGAAAGTCAAGAGAGTCAAAAACAAGAAATTCACCTAAAAAGTGACAGTGAGCACACTACTCTAAACAAGAAGCTCCAAGTGTTACGTATCCCTGTCGGCTTCATTCTCTCCCGTCTCACCCTCGCTCTGTTCCCACAGGAGAGACGCCCCAGCGGCTACTCAGGGACACAGTGAAGGACGCATCAGAGAAGGCCAAGGAAGCAGCCAAGACGCTGGCTTCAGCTGCTGCCGTCCCACAGAAACCCCGGCAGTTTGTCTGAAAGCAGTGTGTGTGTGTGTGTGTGTGGGGGGGGGGGGGGATTCAGCACGATGCCTTTCAATCACCCCGGTCATCATGAAGTTTCGCTGTATGCTCGTTGTTTACGATTTCTCTTAATAAGAAAGGCAGTCTTTATTTTTCTGTAGTCTGGGTCCTCTGTGCAGTTCCCTCTGCTGACTGACTTTTACTTTGTCTTCTCTCTGAGCTTTCAGAAAATCTCAGGTCCTCGGCCTTCATGTGAAACCTGCTGCCTTTCAGACCAGCAGCACCTCTCTCTGCTTTAACTTGTGGATGCTGCCTCGTATTTATATTAATTTTGAAATCTGCTGTCAGAGACAATAATAATTTAAATTTTATAATCAGCATGTATGCTTTCTTTTCATTTGGTATTTCCTGCTTGTTATATTCATCAACATATCAAGGACTTATTGAGCTCCAGCTAAGAGCTCACACTAGGATTATATTGAATGCTTATCGTGCTTGCAGGAAATATTTAAATGGTTAAGTTTACTGGATTTGAGACTATAATAAACTGCAATTAACTGAGTATCTGTTTGAAGTGTCAGTACACAATCTATGCTGTGATATTGCGTGCATGTTTAGAAAGCATAAATGCTTCTGCAGGCAGGTCTTTACTGATGTACGGATAATAACAAAAAGTGTGAGTGAGCACTTTTAACGCACTGCTGCTCAAAAGTTTGGAGTCGCTTTGAAATCCTGCTTTTGTTTGTTTTTGAAGGAAATCACGGTTCTTTTTATTTCATCTAATATTGCATCAGATTGATCAGATATGTTGTCAACAACAATTATTGATTCGTCATGAATCATTTTTAGTGTTAACCCTCATTTTCAGTTGTGTTATGACGGCTCATTGTGTTTATCGGGTTAAAAGGCCGCTGGCTCATTAGAAACTGTTATGGTAATTAAATAGTGGTGTCTGGAGCATCAGCCTCTGTGATATGAGCGGAGCAGTACATGTAGTAAATCTGTCTTCAGATAAGCTCCAAACCTTTGAGCAATGGTTTAATGTGAGTCGCCTTTAACTGTACAACTGTGTCACGAAGCTGCACGAGTGAGAGTAGATCCTTTCTGCTTGTTGATGTGAAGTTTATTTAGTGTTGAAGTTTATATTCATGTAAAGCAGGGGTGTCAAACTCATTTTATGTCATGGGCCACACAGAAGGTAATTTCATCTGAAGTTGGCCGGACCAGTGGAACTAGAGTACTGCCTCATAACGTCTTAAAAAAAACCACACACACACTGCCAGTTGTCTCCTCTTTCATTCAGCGTAAAGAAGTTTTACTGCCAGTTTAGTACTTGAGATGTGTGACAATATATCTCAGCTTTCCTGCATTATGAAGAAGCTATAGGAACCAAAATCTGCCAGCATGGCTCTCTTTAAGAAATAAATGCATAAAATTACAGGAAAAGAACTGGCAGCTCTTTTTCTGGTCATTTAAAACGGGAACTTTTCTGTTATTTTACTGATGGAAAAAATAAAACACCAAATGTTCTGTTATTTAATGGTTTATTTATTTATTATTTTCTTGCTTAGGTGTATCATGCTAGGCCACGGGTGATGTCTTTGTTAGTAAGAAGGTAGTAACACTGACCAAAATCCAGTGAAAAGTCAAAATTTTATGCCCTTCTTTCTAAAGCCATCCAGTGGGTCAGATTGGACCCTTTGGCGGGCTGGTTTTGGCCTACGGGCTTTATGTTTGACACCCCTGTTGTAAACTATTTTCAACAACTGCATTCCCTTCAAGATGGAATTAACTGGAAGTTGTTTTTTGTTTTTGTTTTTTGCTGCAAGACTTGAATTATGTTTGAAAATAATTCATGTGATGAAAATAATGTGATGTATTTTTAAGAAATCTTTAGAATTAGGACTTTGTAATTCTGTGTTCATGCGTTTATTTTAACCAGACTGTAAGATGTCCATAAATCTCGACGAGCTGAAGATGTTTTGAAGCTCGTCAGTGTTGAGTTAATCAATCTAAAATGTAGTAAAAAAAAATTTGACGAGCTGTTTGAGTTATTTGTGCCTCTTTGTTGATGCTGTCACTTAACGTCTCTGTGCTGTCACACTGACAAAAGATGAACTCTGAACTTTAAAAAATATTCCAGTTTCACAGCTGCATCAACCAAACAGGAAACCCCAAAACATTTCAACGTCTTCACCGATATTTTCCTGCTGCTTTGTTCAGCTGTAGGTTGTCGGTTTTCTTTGCTACCTTTACCCAGTAAGCAGCGTTTTCCAGCAGGCACGTATGACTCTGGCACCGGCAGATTTTATGTATAAAACATTTTTATTATATTACAATGAGACGACACCTTGATGTGTTTGCTGAAACAGCATTAGCACCAGGTTTCGTGTACATACGCACAAAAAAAAAAAAAAAGAACTTATACATCTGAATGCATATTAAACATCTGCTAAAAAGAAACATATTCACAGGTCTCTGGCACAGAACTCCCCCTCCTCAGCCCAAACAAACCCCTCATCATTCCCCTCAGCTAAATCCAATCCAGTTCAGCCTCTAGGTTCATTGTGGGTACAAAAAAAATAAAAAATAACCATAACGCTGTTGTAGGACAAAATAAGGAGGAAAATGCATAAAGTCTGAAGTGCAGAAAGCAGGAAGCTGACCTAAAGCCTACAGGTAGTTAAAGCTATTCGTATTAATCACAGAAAGATTAAAAGTGACTTATTTATTTGGCAGGAATAAGATTTCATGGAAGTCATTCTGTGGGTTTTTAGAAGCACCATAAACCAGCAGGCTAAGGGATAGAAAGATGTGTTTCTCACTTCATCTGTGTGCACGTGAGCTGGCTCTGTGTGCAGACAGTCCTTACTTCATCACACCCACCACCCTCTTTCTTCTCCACCTGCTGACTTCCCCAAACTTTTGTGCTCTTAGAAATCTCTGTGCAACAGTAGCATGAAAGCAAAACATCAAATCTCTTCTCCTGTACTCTCTCTCTTAATTTTTTTTTTTTAGGGGGGGGTGGGCTCATCTTGCTCCACCACTCTTAAATCCTACTTTGATGTTGATGAAGAGCCCCCGCCCGCCCTCTCTCTTCTTGGCGTAACCGTTTGCTTCTTTTGTCACGAGAAGGGAAGCGGAACATCTTTTTTTTTCCTTTCTTTTTTTTTTTTTTAAAGTAAGAGCAACTGATCCAACAGTCTTCATTAAGTGGTACAATCTCTTCAAAGAAAATAACTTTTTCCAAGGCACGTCATTAAAAATGTTTCCATAAACACTCTCCATCCAACATTCAAACACAATGTTAACACGCCCAATCAGCTGCTCATACACCACTTCCTCTGAGTGTGTGTGTGTGTTTACATTTTTCAACGATGCCACTGAAAAATTTATAATCTCACATCTGGCCCATTGTGCTCGTCCCCATTCGCTCCCTCTTTAAGTCAATTATCGCTCTGGGAGGTTCTGTGCAAGAGAATATGCCATTAATAATGATTTACTCAGTTGTTCATTTGACCAACAAACTGAAAAGGACATTTTTGCTACAAACAGTCATGTACAATTTCTTTGACATGAATGTAAACTCGATGACAAAAAAGAAAACCAAACAGCTGTTTTCTCATCTGTAGTTAATTTTCTTTCTTTTTTTTTTGCCCTCCTGCAGTGTATGGAGAGAGTGCAGATAGGAGGTAAAAAAAAAAAGAGTTGGTCACCAAAAAAAAAAAAAATGCACCACAGAGTCAAAAGCAAAACCACCTGCTTGTCTTAAAAACCCTGCCCCGCCCGCCCCAACCCTCCCTCAGAAAGCACAAGATGGTAATATTGCTGTGTCTCAAGAGGTCCCCTGATCGATGGGTAACACTTTGTTTGGGACGAACCACCAGGAGTTCGGAGGATAACACCGTTAAGCTGCCATTGATTGGATTATTCTTTTTATCTCTCCTCTCCCAGTGACTCCCACTGAACAAACACAAAGTCAACATACAATAATAGTAAAATGACCAAAAAAAAAACAAACAAAACACACGCTTCAAGCCCAGAAGTTTTTAACCCCGTTGGTGACCATTCGGGGCAACTGGAAGCTGCCATGGGAGTTCACCAGTGTGTGTGTGTATATATGTGTGTGTTTGTGTGTGTTTTTTCCATGACAGAGGCGGCACTGGCAGATGGGTGGGCATCAAGAGGGTGAGGGTGGGGGGCAGGGAGGGGAGTGCCTGGACAGGGTGTAGCACATCAGCGGCTTCAGTAGAAACTAACAGGAACTCGTTTTAATTCATTTATGAGGTCTTCTCTTCGCGCGGCCCTTGCACACGGAAGGGTCTTGGGTTGAAATCAAAAGCCCCTCCAGAGGAGGAGAAGGAGGGAGGATGTGAGCGGGGTGAGGGGGTGACCTGAGTAGGGGCCGAAGAGGAGGGATGAGGGAGGTCGAAGGCTCACCAAGGCACAGAATGACAGCAGGAGAGTCACCCAAAGGGAGAGGGGCCAGTGTATCAGCTCCCCTGCCCCCACTCTCCCTTCAACAAGCCTGGCCTCCTGTCTGTCTGGCTGTCTCTCATATACATACAGTACCAGTCAGAAGTTTGGACACACTTAATGGGTGAGTGTGTCCAAACTTTTGACTGGTACTGTATATACATATATATATATATACATATATATATTTATATATTTATAGATAAGATAGATATAGTCACTCTTTTTTGTCTTTTCATTACAAGAGAACATTTAGGAAAATATAATACAAAATTTAATACAAGAAATATAGACTACACTTGCTAAGATCACTTTTAGTGACGAGTAGCTTCTTTTGTATACAAGAATTTTTGTTTTCGGTCGAGTCTTTTGTAGTTTTTTATTTTTTTGGTCAGACCCGTCGTGGTGGACGGGCCCTTTTTGTTTTTAAAGTGCCAAGCTCTAAAGGACTGCCAGAGACCGGGGCTAAGGGTTATTAAACGGTCAGAGAGCGACAGAAGCGCCTCGTTCGTCGACAGTGACTACTGTGCATAAGTTACAGACGAGTTAGAGAAGAAGGTTTACCTACATCGCTGTTTAGCACAGCCCGAATCTCCAGAAATAAGTAACAGAGGGAATAAGATTATGAATGTGATTAGTTTGCTAAGATAGCTGAAAAGGAGCGCCTCTAAAGTGAACAAATTATTACCCCGCGTGTTTACAGCTTTGACTTGTTAATCAATTAAAAGAAAAATAATTCAAAAATCCGGTCACTACCGCTTCCAACTGAGAAGGTGCCAAGAGCTGCAGAGAAATGCAAGTTCTGGGGTAGATGGCAATGCGCGCACAGAGAAGCATCTGTTAGTGAATGAGGGGGGAAAAAAAAAAAGCGAGACAGACCATCTCTCTGCAGGTCCGTTTACTGTGAGCGACAACTTGCCATCTAGAAAGAAAAACAAAAAAGGTCTCCCATAAAACCTCGTGGTCCACCAGAATCAGAGGAAGCACCCGCCTTTCGTATTTATTGCTACATCAATTAGCTACTGAGAAAGGAACACAAGATTTGAGTCAATCTGTAAGGAGTAGAGTTTTAGCTGAGCGGAAACTCCTTTTTTTTTTTGACATAGTAGTCCATCCACACCATAGGGTGGTATAGTGTAGTGGTCAGTAGTGTGGAGTAGTGGTTAGGCGACCCAACCAGAGGGAGACTAGGGTAACTGTACATTGTATTTTCTATTTACATTCTTTCTGCTCTGCTGCAGCTCTCAAACCTTCTCAGTTGCTCTTTGGCTCCATTTTCAGCCCGGTGTGACTACACGTGTAGAGTTGCTTTTGGAAGATGTCCTCTCTGAGTCAGTAAGAAGTTGGAAATTTTATTCTCAAAATTTATTCTCTTTTTTGTGGAGAGTTTGAGGAGATTGACACTATTCTCATATGTGCACAGTGACTATGAAATTACAGCTGCAAGCTTGTTAACTTCAACCACAGCTTACCAATCAATGCCATGCCTTTTTTGTTTAACGTGCACAAAAAGTGAGCTTGGGTGGTGGTAGTGGATTTTTTTAAGCTTTAAAATGCTTTGCTCTCCCCCGCTGTTTCCTCTTCTTATCAAACTCCCATCAAGAAAGATATATATACATATATACATATCCCGCCCCCTCCGCACCAATGAAAAACTCTTTCTCTAAGGTTTCATCATTTTTCAGCAATCAAATGTTTCAAGGAACTCGCAGGACACCTGCAATAGCAACTCCTGTAAATCCTGTTGTGTAAAAGGAAGAATCTGAATGATGAAAGCGAATTTTGAGGTTCCCAATGTTGCATATACTGCAGAACAATTAGAAGTGCTTCATCTTTTATATCACAAACTGTGTGGAAATGACTGAAGCTTAGCTCTCACCCTTCACTTCTCTCAAACCAATTAACAGGTCAAAGCTGTCCACCTTACCACAGAACTCTCAGATAGAAACTACAAACTGCTCTGTGCTCTCAGAGCCGGCGGCAGGTCTATTTAGGGGTAAAAAGGGCAGGGCGTGTAAGGAGGAGCAGGTTCAGGCAGGATACGGTAGGGTGAGGTAGGGTCAGTGGTCAGAGAAGGGAGGAGAAGTCAGGAAGGCTTATGTGGCATTTCAGCCACATGTGCTTCCTGGGAAGGACAAAACAGGTTCAGGGAGTACCGCCGTTGTGGTCTTGTGTGGTGTAGGTAGTGGGCGGTGTAGGCAAACACAAACAGGGGAGGGCAGGGGGTGAGCACGGATGGGTGAGGAAGCTGGTCGAGAGATGGGTGGCCGCTGGGTGTCTAACAGTGGTGCGGCTGCAGTCTGTGGGAATGTGTGTCCGTGTAGCTGGTGTCACTGGAGCTGCTCTGGAGGCTGTACTGGTCCTCCTCCTCGCCGTCGCTGATGCTGTCCACGCTATCTGCCTCACCAGGCGTGAACTCCACGCCCTCAATGTCCACCTCTGCACACAAGAAGAAACAAAAATACACAAGGTTATTTTCAGCAGTGCTCAAAACAGACACAGAGAGAGAAGAAACTGTTTATTTCCACCCAGCCAATATGTGGGCATATTTATTAGGGAGCCCGCTGTGCCTGTGGATTAAACCTGGATTTAGGCATCCATTACCTCTGAGCAAACAGGCAGATCTTTGTGCTTCAGCAGATAATCCCCATCCATTGACAAACAAGTGCATGTGTGTTACTTAGTGCAGGATTAGTAAATATACCTCAACAGTCCAAACTAAGTACTACAGTGAAGTCGGTGACACAAAGAACTCATTGGTACAAAAAGTAGCTCACTGAGGGCATTTACGGTGTAATCTAATAATATGGCACGCATCTATATGCAATCCAGAGAGATGCAAAGAACAGGCCAAAATAAAAAGGATCTATGGTGGCTTGAGCCCTTTTTTTTTCTAGTGCCACTGATTAAGTCTTTAAGCCCAGCCTACCTTGCTCTGAGTCGGTGGAGATGGTGGAGCCCATGCTGTCAGTGCGAATGCGCTCCACGGATCCGGACACGGAGAGCTGCTCCAGGCGGCGTTTGAGGTAGCGGTGCTCTCTCTGAAGCTGCTCCTTCACATTTAAAGCCTTCCTGTCTTGCTCTTCCAGCTTCTGCAGACAAAACGCACACAAAAACGCTAACAATTAATGCCGATGCTCGCCGGCTCAGACCACCTCCCTGTTTGCGTTCTGCTTTAAATGTATGCAACTGAAGTAACGTACACTTCCCCCAAGAGGTCACTTTATGGTTGGTCTATTTTTTGTTTCACTCACAATGCAATGCAGCGGGACGCCAAAACTTGCTATTGCACTGATGAGTGAAAAGAACAATCTGTCCTGTTTGCTGGCTCTGAAAACAGCACCGATAATGCTGCACGGTCTTTGCTGCGCACCACATAACGCGCATGTGTGCAAATAACAGAAAATAAAGTAAAGCGTGATTAAACTCACAATCCAGACCAAAAATAGCTGAAAGCTTTCTCTGCAATACATTTTCTTTGCAAAAGACAACATAAGACTATAAAATAAAGTTAGCACTTCGTCCTATTATTATATTATTTCCAAATTTGTAAGTGCTCTAGGGTGCAGAGTTACTTTTGCTCAGATATGGACATTAGCTCTTTTTCTTGATGTCAAGTGAAAAGAAAAAAAAAAAAAAAGATAAAACCAGATTTATTTTCTATCTGTTTTAAATCAGATCTCTGTCAAAGTTACAACACAACATCAAATTTCAACATTTAATGGGGAAGTAGCCAAATTACTGTGTGAGGTTCATGGGCTAGAAACCTGAACTTGAAGTCAAAGTTTGACTCAGAGTGGGATTCGATTTTTGCACTTATTTGTATATGAAAGTTTTCGGTGGTGAATCAAAGCGAATTCGCACACGTGGCCCTTTGTGACACAAGAAGAAACGGCACAATGACGAGAATTAGCACAGATCGTCTGAGCAGAGAGGACATGCACGGTAAACAGGAAATGAAGGGTTAAAACTCGCTACGTCTGGATTTTCCACCAACCACACTGTTGCTGCCTGTAAACAGCAAGATCAGTGTAGCGTGTCCTGAACGCTGCTTGTAGTTCGTCTCCTACGGCAGCGTTAAAAATCGAATAATGTCTGCAGACATAAGTTCCTCTCATTGGGCCTGCGGCACAGCATTTTTTAAGCATCCTACACGTCATTTGGTGTCTGTGAACTGAAGCGGTTGATGAACCGTGGAGGGGAAGCTGGCCAAAACCAAATATTAAATACAGTATCTGCAGATCAGCCTCAACATCTCCCACATATTTCACTTTGTTAAGATTTTTATTTTTTATCAGGCACTGATGCATTCTGATTGAAAGATTAGAAAACAATGAGACAAAGTAGAAGAAAAAAAAGTTTAAAGGAAATAGGAGAAGTAGAGCATGAAGCTGGGAGAGAGAAGATTTTTAGATTACTGTTTGCTTAGTCTAGAGGTTGTCATGCTTATTCTGGTATGCCCCCATTTTTGTTAAGTGCTCTCACTGGGATCTAACTTGATTTTTAATGGAATAAGGTCAACACAGTAGCATCAGCATTGTTTTTTCTTTTATCCAACTTAATTTTAGTGCAATTTTTTTCTCCTGGTTGTCCGCACCCACGTGCAGTGGCTCTGTGCCCCACCAGGGGAGCGCGCCCTGCAGTCTGAGAACCAACGGTTTATTTAAAGAATGAAAGAAAAAACTTTACATTCATACTGCAGGATAAATGCAGCAGTATGAAAAGATTAATAAACTAGCTCTGAATGTGTCACTTACATCAAACATGCAATGTGCCATGTGAACACTTCATGTATTTGAGTACCTTGATGTGCATCTTGGCCCTTTTTAGCAAGCTCAGAGTGGTGTGTCTCGTGCTGTCTGGACCCAAAGGCACCAGCTTCTTCAACTGCTCCAAGTAGAGCCGTAGTTTGGCACGTCTGCAAGCACACAAGCACAGAGTGAGTCAGCACACATCCACCAACACAAAGTGAGAAAGCACCTCCACAAACAGGGCAGGAAGAGCTTATCCACATGTCCCCCCCAAAGGGCGAGAAACAGACACCTCTCCTCGTGCTGCGCAATCACACCCTGGCGCTCTGCAAGTTTGGTTGCACTTGTGACTTTGGGCTTGACCGTGAGACATTTTCAAAGGGTTGAGGGGTTCACAGTCTCTGTGGTTAGTCCTGTTCAAAGCTTAGAAAGATTCCACATCCACAACAAAGCGCAGGCTGTGCTGTACATATGCAAAACGAACGCTCAGAATCTTTTACCGGCCTACATTTACTCACTGCGGTGTGTAACGACCTAAGACGAGCTACATCAAACAGTGATTAGTGAACTAATCAGCTGAGAGTTCAAGAGCAACTGCCCATACCGCAAATATTAAAAGAAAAGCAGTGCGCTATAATATGTTATTAGACTGCTGATAATCAAGCCACAGTTTATGCATCTTTCCTCATAAACTGCAGTTGTTCCCACTGTACACCAACATGTGACACAAACACACACACAGTCAGCAGCCTTTTCTGTTTTTCATTCCATCCTGTTCATTGAGGTGAGGCGATTATTAATTCCCAAAACCTGCTCACAATTTTCTGAACACATGTGCACGCGCTCACTAATGTAAGGGCAGAGAGCCATACTGCTGCACACTGACCTAAATATCACTGCGCATAGTACAGTAATCCCGATACTTTCCAGCGCAGCTGTCTGACCGACATTTTCCAAACCTCGTGCGCGCAAAATGGCAAACTCACTGTACACTAAAACCGAGAAAGTGTGCAAAAAAATTGTCACAGACCAAAGTGGCAGCTGCGATACGCTCGTCATTTGCTCTGGTGGCTCCGCTGACTGAAATCAAGACACAAATTGTGAACCCTGCATTCCCTGCCAAAGCCCCGCAGGCCAACAACCCTGCCCCTGGATCCTCAAGTAAACAGCGCCATTTGGATGTTTATTTGAGAGACAGTGAAGACAGAGTTAAACTTTCTGCAGATATGGAGGGTCTTTTTATGGATACTGTATTTTATTTAAAGGAAGACCCTATCAGCAGACCCTCTCTCTCATTTCGGTCCATTCAGATTTGTTCAAAAAAGCCTTTGAATCCTCCATTAGTCAAGCTAGTCCATGAACTGCTCCATTCTTCTGAGCTAGCCTCCCCCCCCCCACGTTCCTGTCCCGAACTCTGACTAAATGGTAAACCAGCTCCAACAATACAAGGTCTCCACCGGCCATCACCGCAGCTTTGATAAACCTAATCAGAGAAATGAGGCTCCCTTTGACTGCAGAGCACAGAGGAGACCACAGTTAGTGCACAGTCATACACAATCTTTACACATGCACACACAGTGTTTTGCCTGACTCTTTTTCAGGAAGGGCGTCACCTGTGTTTTTCACATAAAGTAAGACCCTCTCAGTAGCCCCGTCTGTTTCAGTTAGACCTCGACCGGAGACATCCTGTAGGCAACAAATCTCAGGAATCTCAGTTCATACGTAGTGCCGATTTGAGTGCACCAATAAAAAAAAGAATCTTAAAATATTAAGATTAGTAAAAAAAAAAAATGCTCTTAAACAATGCGTCTTCTCTCTACAGGTGAACATAGGTGCGTGAAAGGGCATGTGAAAGTGCTCTCAGTCTTTTATTACCTCCTCTCCCAGGGGGCAAGTCCACCTACCCCCCATCCGCTGAACCCCTTCAACTCTCTGCTCCACCCTGCCAACACTAACACACCCTCATCCCACTGGAAAACAAGTGTCTTCTGAGGACAGTGGCGGGAGGCCACCTCCAATTTACCCCAGTTGAGCCACATGAAGCACTTGGTTTGCAGCCAGGGGAAGCAGGCAGGAAGGAGCAGGGGGTCTGCAGCAGCGGGGGAAGAAGAGGCGTGTTTTTGGGGAAGAGAGCGGGGTCCGAGCATGTGGATGACTTTCTCTTGGGTTTGAAAAAGGGCCCTTTGAGTGCAGTGTGCTCAGCTGCACTGGGCAGCGCTCCATACACATCATCCAAAGGGTAACTTGAGCCAATGGGCAACCATCTTGCACCTCACCCCACCCCCACCACTCTCTTGTAGCGAAAAACAAAAACAAGGCGTTTCCCTGAATACTCTGCCCGACTACCCACCTCTAGAAGACTCTGTTTTTCCGCATTTTCATCTTTTTTGTATAACCAACTTATTCACCTCGGGCCCTTCATGTATGCTCACCACATATTTTACCTGGCATGCAGAGGAGAGACATGTGCTCTGGTGCACTTTGACCACATAAGAAACAAAACAACATTTGCACTATTTTGCACTCAAACCTTCAGAAAAACCATTTCTTTCAATCATGCTACGAGTTAAACGCACAAACTTGCCAATAAAAGGAGAAGACCACACCCGTTTTTGCCACAACTGGGGGAAAAAAAATGGAAAAGCTGCCAGGACCAAAATGAAAACATTATTTTTTAAACAGATATCTGCTAGGGTTTGGCGATTCGATGAATATGTGGGCTAAAAGCTTTTTAAGGAGGGATTTATGTGTAATTTTTGCTGCTTTACTTTGCCAGTTTGGTGGCCTGCATCCTTTAAAAATACTTTGGCTTGTGCTGCACACACCAGCAATATATGTCACAGGTGTCGGGACAGTTGTTATATATACTCAACCTTAATATCTAAAAATTAGTAGGCAAGGGACAAAATATTTGGTTCGAGAAACTTTCAGGTGCATTTACAGCCCCTGTTCTGGTGAACAATTAAGTCTGAGCCAATCTTGGGTGCATATGGGTAAACAGTCCACATCTGCTGTCGTGCAGTGGCGATTCAGTCTTTAAGAAGCTTTTGTTTTTAATTTTCTGCATTCATAGACAATGACTGGTGGAGACAGGTACCTGCTGGCTACACCTGAAGACCTCAAAAATTAGTCGCTGCTCAGAAGTTGATCAGAAGACTAGTTGATGAGTTGCCCTCACAGGCAACTGTTGCTCATATGCAAAATACAACAAAGAAGCAGTTTGATTTTTTTATGGGGGGGCATCATTTCAGGTGAGAAGACACGCTCACTATGAAGGTGAAAGCAGCAGATATTTAGCTTTGCATTACAAAAGGTAAAAAATTAGGGGAAGCACCTAGCCTGTCCCACACCATCCCCACTTGTTACCCTTAAAGTGACAACAGGATGCACTCCGCCCCGGCCAAGAAAAATCAGGCACGGATGTGTCTCTGTCAGCACACGTTTTGTTGCATATAATTAAGACAGTTAAACTTGCACGCGCGTCCTCGACAGCTCCCTTGCAGGAGCAGCAGCGGCATGCGTTCCCCCCACAACGAGACGTTTTTCTTCAAGAGCACGCAGCCGATTTAGAGTGGGGCTTAGGACCCTGCTTCACTCACGTTTGTTATTACTGAGACAAGCCCCGGTCACGCAGTGTTTATCAGATTGCCTAAAACTGCCATGCAAAACGTGGTGCGAGATGAACGTGTACGCTGTGTTCGTGATGGAAAGCAGACAGTCTTCACCCCCTGTGCCCACGCGGTTTGCCCACGTGGTTCTGAATCATTTTCCAATTTGTCTGGTTTGAAAATAGCATGATCTTTGATATTCCAGTCATGAGCAGTGTCACAATGTAAGACTATTGGTGTGATGTCACAGGATTTCGAGTTAAGGCCGATTTTTTATTTTATTTTGGAGCACTGAAAAGTTTTGACTCCTTTGTGAATGAAAACTGCTAAAACTGCAAAACCAGACTGTCCCATAAATTAGTCTTCAATTGAGGCTTTAATAGCATATCTGCAACTTGCTTTGTTCAGCACAGAAATCACCACCTGACTGTTCTCACGTGCTGCCACCACGGGATGATTGTGTCTGATCTCTGGCCTTCCCTCCCCCTCCATCTTTTCTCTCCATCAGCAGCTCGGAGCCAAAACAAAGCACAGACTGAGGAGGGGTTGAGAAAAAAAAACAGGAACTTTTGCTCAGAAAGCTGCACACTGCTGAAACTGGAAGAAGCTATTTAAACTGCTGACTTACGCTCCAAGGTTGCCGGGCACAGATCAGGCCATTCTCACAGACCTCCTCACACTTATGGCTTGGAAGGAAAACAGCCGGGAAATATCTTGTTTTCCAGCTCAAGTGCATCTGCAGCAGGCTGCATGTGCAGTTAGGGATACTGATGTATTGTGCACCAGAGGAAAAAGGCTGCAATGGCCAGTTGTGTAGTGCTTATGCATACACACACACACACACACACACACACACACACACACACACACACACACACACACACTTTCCTGGTGGATACAGTGTCCCTCAGGAGGCTCCATCGGCACACAAAGGGCCTGAGAAGGCGAGTTAGTGCAAACAACAGACCTTCACCCCTCACTCACTGTGCTGTTTAATGAGCTCACTGCAGCCCAGCACATTCCTTCACCCATATGCGCAGGACTGAGTGGCTTGTCTGGCACAGAGCCAACCCTACTAAACAAAGGTCAAAGGTCATCAGAAGCACCGCTGCAATGCTTCCTCTCACCGCCAGAGCTGCCTTGGTGCCCAGGAGCTGCGTTTAAAGAGCGGAGAATGCAACAACCACACCTGTTGTTGTTTTTTCTTTTGAACTAAGCCCACAAGACATCGACATGAAGGACACACAAACCTTTCTGATCAGCTCAGCTTTAAACAGGCACAGAAATGCAATTATTTCATCTCAAATTGCAACTGGAGGGTTTGTCATTTCATGTCTGATAAATGAGGAGGACCTGACAGCTGTGTTCTTAGGGGTTTAAGGGATCGCTTCAGACCATCACACCGTGGATGTTATTCTTATAAATTTGACCATGATTCTTAAAAGTAATGCTAACATTGTCCTCATCGAGTAAATTACAGAAAGACGGTGTATTTTACCAAAGCTGTGCACACACAGCAGGATTATTACTGATATTTTAGATATGTTCACTTCAAAATTTACCTCCAAATAACCTGCATTAGTCAGTTTGGGTTATCATTTAATTTTTTAAAATAAGTTTCTCTAATCTGATGTTTTGCTTAAAACCCATGTGACTATCTGACTGCGTGCTTTTTATATGACATGACCGCAGACTGCAAAAGAGCAGGTGACGTTACCCATCGGTTTAAGTCCCATTTTAAAGCTGCTTTTAGCCTTTTGGCTGCTTGTTTTTTCAAAGCCAGAAGTGTTAAGCAATCAGACTGGCTGGATGAATCACACAGATTCTGATGCCTGGTAGTAGGCTTGTTAACAGTCAGAAAAAGGCAACACAAACACGGTCGATAGGTGTAGCTCAGGGAGGCAAATTAGCAGCGAAGCATAAGCAGCCTAATTAGCATAAACGTACCATTCAAAGTGACCACGCCCCTCAGTGTTGCATAACTTTAAGCTTTAAGGTGATTTATTAAAAAAATGCCAAAGAGACCAAAACTATTTTTTTGTTGATAGCTGTAAACATGCTAGTTTCTGCTATGAAGCTGGCCATTTTATCATGGCACGGATGCTGCAATAAACCACAACTGTTTCTTATATACTGCATATATACATAGCTATAGGAAGTGAGGGGTGGAGGGTTCTGCTCTGCCCTCCGCCCCCACTTGTTTTTACAACATGTCTCTGCTATGGGAAATGAAAATAATGGCCGCGTTGTGTGGGTATAGTGAGGTGGCAGACAGTTGCCAGTGGAGTAGCTTAACGTCAGGCTGGAAGATATCTTCAGGATTAAGAGGGAAGGGAAGTTTGAGTTGGAGAGAGACTCTGCCCAGGGGCCAGCTGACCAAATGCATAACACGCCCAACCTTTCAGCAGCCCCTAATTACTCTGTCACCCTGCAGGCCTGCCCCGAATGTGTTCCCATTTAACAGCGATCTCATGAAAAACAAGACGGCAGAAAAATAAGACAACGCTCATGTGAAACCAACAGAGTGGTTCACCACTCTGCCCACGCCAGTGAGAAGAAAGACACGCACCGAGGCGCAGGGAGACACAAGATGTCTTTATCGCTCTCATATGAAATGTCAGTCGTCTGGGATGAGCTGTGTTTGTTTTCTGTCATCGAGGACGCCACACCCACATGCTCACTGTGTGCAATGACAACTGTAAGGTGAGACAGACGGATACAAGTCCCCCATAAACACATTCTCCTGATGGCAGGAACATGGAGCTCGCTCTCACATGACTCTGCTCTCACACGCGAGGAGCAAACAGAAACCTGAACACACTGACTGACACGCACACACACACACAGCAAAGCGGGCAAAGGGAGGTTACCTCACTTATCGGTGAATTACTCTAAAAGAAAGGCTCAGCATGCTTTTCTGGTGATTAAACAACGGGAAAGAGTAGAAGTAGTTTGTTGCACACTCACAGTAGTAGAATTTCCACAAAACAAACTGGAATTTCCATGGGGCATTGCTTGGGTATGCCAAGTAATTAGATTCATTTGATTGTTTTCGTGTACTGAAACAATCCCCCCGTGCGAGCGAGGATCATTACAAAATCCCTTTCTCAGCACAGCCAGCTTACTGCGGTGTTAACAGAGAAACAGATGTCAAACAGATTTTAAAGGGGAAAGCGTGCGAGTGAAACAGAGATGGTGGGGCTGAAAATAGTGGAAGGTTTCTCTGCGCATCCCATTTCAACACCAATGTCAAATGACAGACCTGGACATTAATTGCTTTCCACTGCGTGCCATGCAAAGAACATCTGCAAATCTTGGACAGACTAGCAGAGACAAGTTCAGCAAGCACAATAAACACATTCCCCTGACATGGGGCGCTCCGGTTTTATAATGATCCTTGTCAATGATTAACATGCAGGAATCTAGTGGCATGAGAAAGGATTCCTGGCTCCATGTTGACTGTAAAAGTTGGAGCTGTTTACATCTGAAGGAGGGTTTTAGAGCTGCGGGGTGGGGTCCAGTATGAAGGTCTGGGCCTGCCTAAGAAAAAATCTCAGGGGTCAGGAAAAGAGGAAAGAAGAGATTTCCACTGTACAAAAGTTATGCTTCTCCTAGGAGCTGCTTTAGAGTTTGCTCGCAAACAAACAAAAATTTAAAACTACTGTTGTACGAAAGTACAAAACCAGAATGCCTGCAGCTATAATCCCATCAATCAATGCATAATCATACAAACATTCACTTGTGGCTCACTGGTGCCAAAAAAAAAAAAAAAAACAGGCAGCACCGAATGTGAAGCATTCTAGTAACACTCAGCCTGCTAGTTCTGTGACCCCACCTGCCATCCATCTTCAAACTTTCCCCCTAAGCCGCCTCTCTTATTTAACTCTGCATTCCAGTGTATGTGTGTATGCTCCGCTGACCTGAATTTCAGGGTGCCTGGCTGACACACACACAGCAGCCACGTCCTACACTGCCTCCAGTTCTTCCCTTCAGCAACACTCAAGAATGTCTTTGTCTCCTCCTCCTCATCTGGGGCCGAACCATGAATGGTTCAGTCGACGCACTTCTCTCCCCACTCGCCTCGTCTTCGCATCTTTCTTTAATTACCTTTTTTTCCCCCCTACCCTGGAAACCCCAAAGCTATTCACACACCTTGTTAAAGTGCATCCTATGCTGTTGTTTTTATGAGCACCAACTGTTTTGTGCCAATGAGCCCACTTTACTGCAGAGAACGCAGCAGCAGTAACACCTGAGATGGAGCAGGAACATTTTCAACTAAATGTAGGCCCTGAAATATCTGTGTTAGTGTGAAAATGCACACACACACACACACAAAAAAGAAAAGTCAGCGCGGATCGTCCACAGGCTGTGCACAAACACAATCGTCAACAGATAGCATATGTGCAGCACCCGCAACCGGGTTTGACCCCAGTGAGATGGTGAACTTCTCAAAGCTGGGCGACCTCAGGGTGGAGAAATTCCACACGGGACCACTGCTGCTGACATCCAGCTGTGGCCTGTTTGTTACCCTTTGGTCGCATACAGCCCAGTTACAACCCAGACTGTCCTTTGTCTAAATAAGTAAACACACATAAAACCGTTTGGACAAACCTTTTCTTTCACAAGATAATACGGCCATTTTAATAGAGCTAGATGAGCATCAGCTAAGCCAAACTTTACTATCTTTATCCATGTTCTTGCAGGTAACGATGCAAACTAATAAGGACTACTTTATGTTACATTCCTGTTGAAACTTGATACACAGGATTTGTGCTTTTTTTCCCTTTTTTTTTTAAGGCCGCAACATGATTTTTGAGTCATTAGACAAAAATCCATGATTGAATTTTTAATCCTCGAAGTCAGACGTCGAGCTGGGAGTGCCGTCACTCCCAATTTGACTGCGTTCCAGTAGTAGTAGTAGTAGTAGTAGTAGTAGTAGTAGTAGTAGTAGTAGTCGGAAAAGCAAAGAAAGACAGGATTTGTTTTGCTCCTTAGCAAGGTATAGCCATTCATCCATCTCTGGAAATACAACATAATGTTTCTGGGTTTTTTGTGCTTAAAAACACAACGCGGCAGCACGTTCGTGGATAGAGCCTGATCAGTGCTCTGTGTGTGGCTTTATTAGCAAGTCGCAAATAATCAAACGTGTCAGTACAGACTGCAAGTTTTACTAATGTTTACATGCACTGTCGGCATGTGATGTCGGGGTCGGTGAAGCTTCTCCAGTTTCCCCAGTTGGAAATCCGACTTGTGGGGGAGTTCCAGTTTGAAATTTCTGACTCGGAAGTCGTGATTCCTGATTTCCTACTACAAACTGTTTCTTTGAAAATATTCTTTGTCAGTCAAATTCTTTGAAAATCGAGTCATGATTTAAGCAGAAATGCAAACACCCTCTTGTTCCAGCATATCCCTTTTTTTTTTTTACACTGTTCTGTTTTTTTACACTGTTCTGTCACCTTGAATTTTCTTTGGTTTTTTTTACATTTTAAAATCAAAACCATCAACTAAAATAAGGGAAACTTTAATTTGGGCCTTTAAACTATTAAAAATAATTTAGAAAACAAATCCTTAGGGTAGTCTGACACACACAATTTAAAATATAAAATCACACACCCTTTGACAGGAAGTTATAGCCATATAGTTAACTCTAGTGGGATCTCAGCCCCGGCTGATTTAATCTTGTGACAAATTACAACACGCTCGCTCAACAAGTTCTGTAATTAGACTGTGTACAGGACATCATTTATTATTGTGCCAAATGGCTCCATGTTGCTAGCAAAGGGAGAATATAACTGGTATTGTGACAGCTGGGAAACTATAGTACACATGCAATCATGTGAGCACGTCACACTAAAACCAAAACTGGAAGGAAAAAAGAAACTTTCCAAACTTTAATTACGTAGCAGTCCCTAAGAGGCAAACATGACATTTAACTTAAAAAAAAAAAATAATAATAAGCAGAAGCAGGATATACAGCAGACTGGAATATTCCCTTAAATGCAGCTACATTAACAGGATTAACTTCAATATAAACTCAATGACATGAAAAAGATTTATACCTTAGAAGAGGAGAAACAGGCACAGATGAATTTTATCACTAAGAAAAAAAAATAGAGTGAGAAGGGAGCCCCCCTCCTCTTCCTCAAGTTTCTGCTGATTCAGGCACTTTTAGTAGGGCCGAAAGGAGAGCCAGAATAAGGAGAAGGAATGGAAAAAAAAAAAGATAGATAACAGAAAAAACAGATGTGGACTCTGGAGAAAGACCGGGGACAAAGAAAGGCTGGCAAGGAGGTGAAGTAGCAGGGCTGTGGACAGGCCTGCCTCCCACCAGCATACCGCCATAACTCAGAGAGCTTGGCGAGGTGCTGCCCAGCCTACACAGATACGCATAGGTGAGCTTCACTTGAGGAAAAAGAGCTCCTCACTGCCAAATAAGTGATTTATCGCAGCTGGGAGTAGAAGACACATGGAGAGTAAATTTAATTAGAGAGAAGATTAGACCATGACAAATGGAGCGCTTGCTCCTGTGTCCATGAAGTGCATGTAAATCTAACGCTGAGTTCAATCGGTGCTCCACAGTTTCTGCAGTGTGATATAGAGCACAGTGTAAGAGAATACTGTTTGTCGAAATTAGCCTGCAAACTCTGAACGTCACTCTGATCTCAGTGATCTCAAAAAAAGTGAAACCGAGAGCACCTGAGAGCCAAGAGGAGTGGGGATAAAAATAGAACAGTAAATCCTTTTTTCAATCGAGGCGAGCAGGGCAAACATACCAGACGTACCAGACGCTCTGCCTTACGCGACTGGACTCAGGTTTCCTGTAAACAGGTGATATGTGGGAAAGCAAAACATCGAGTTTCGTAATTTCTTGGCGGTGCTCGAAAAGGAAACTTGTGGCACCGTGAGCTGTCATAAGCGTGATCAAAACCAGTTGAAGTCAGAAATGGGAAGGAAGCAATGCCAGTGGAGACCAACCACACAGCAGCGCTTAGTTTCATATAGACTACAAGCTGATGTGCCGCAGCTCCGGGCTGTGTCATAGCACTGAGAAGGGAAGGGGGGAAAAAAAGGCAGCAGAGTAATCCAGGAGATGGTCTAAACAGAGCTGTCACAGCTAAAAATCAGGCAGCAGCAGACAAGCAGGCTGTGTCAGGACAGCACACCCAGCAAGCAGACATCTCTCTCTGATAACAGGACACAAATATATGCAGGGTTCCTCCCGAGCGGCTGCCAAGGCAGCAGTCGGCTTCATGAGAGACACCAAGCATGCAGGAGGTCACTGAGCAGCAGCCAGAGAGCCTGCTGTGCACAGGAAATGAAAAAGATCCAACTTAATCAACGTCATATTACAGCAGCAATGATGAGTTGCTTAATCGATTAGCCGATTATTCAGCAAATACATCGATTATCAACACTGTTTCTATCTTGGTCACATAGGGAAAGTTCAGTATCTTTGCTGGCAGACAGTTCCAAAGATATCTTTTTTGTAAATAAATAAAAGAAATAAATAAAAATAAATAAATAAGCAAATAATAACCATACAAAAAATGATCTTAGGAGACAATGAAAACAATCATTGCAACTATCCAGAACACTGTAAACTAGTTTATGGGATGGTTGTTGGCAAAACTGGTCAAATTTATCACTTTATTTGTCATCAGGCCTTTCCCGATTTCAACCAACATTTTCCAAAATGTTATCTCTTTGATTTTAATGTATCCTGTTAATTAAACAAAATAATTTAGTGGGGTTTTTTTTATTACTCAAGGTTAAAAACTGTATATTTAGATATTTCGATCTGGTTAGAGGACATTCTCGTGCTCCTCGCCCTCGTTGCAAAAAAACGTGAATTCAGTACTGTTACATGAAACGCCTTTCGGCCTCCAGACCAGATGTTCATCAGTCACCTTATCTACCTCGTGAATGTATAGCACAAGGAATGCTCTGTGCAGCAGCGAGGGAAACAAAAACAAAAACACAGCCAAACAAAGACAGTGAGTCAAGGCTCAAACAGCAGCACCTCCCTGGAGTAACATCCAAGGGCGTGTGGGAGGGACAGATTTTTGAGGCGATACCGACATTGTAGCAGATCAAACAGGGCTGATGCTTTAAGCTGATGCCCCGAACTGGTCATACATTCATTAAACTGGTTGAACAGGACACCTTAAGACTTTTGGTTTTCTTATGAATCAGAAGTTAAAAATTCCCTTTGTCGAGCACGCCACCAGAGTTTTTGCCTTAAGTTTTAATCTCTTTTTTGCATCTTTTCAAACTGTGTGTCAAATGTGAGAAACCTGTCAAAAAGGTTCATTGGTTAGTCACCTGACTATGAGGCCAGCAGCTGAATATTCAAGGCTTCCTGTGTCGCCAGCAGATATCTGGGTCAAAACAGCCGTTGAAGTGAAAGAGGAAGTCTTAAAAATTCAAAAATATATTTAAAAGCTAAACCTTCATCAGGTGATAGCTGCTCGTTATCAGATGCAGACGTTCCACCTGAGCCTGACCGTGATCAGCGTTGCTGTCAAATAGCGCTCGTAGTGCAGCGAGAAACCAGACGGCTTCCAGTCCCTTACCTACAGATTATTGGTACGCAAATATTTGCGGACAAGTTTTAGGAAAGCATTCTTCAAGATGCTTGTTTTGTGCCACCATTACCTCAAAATCAAAAGACATTCGAGCACAAATTGTCTCATTTTAGAAGCTCAAACACTGATCTGAGAATTTTCATTTAAATGATCTCAGCAAGTGTGATTTTGTTAACTACTATTAGTAGTTTCAGTATCACACAGGCGTCGCTAGTGTGACACACATGGTTGTGTCAACGACAGAGTGTGAACTTGGTAACACCTGCTTGGCGGATGACGGTGTAATTTGCAGCCGCGGTTTCAGACGAGGATTGACTCAAGGTGGACCGTGTGGCCTGTCATTACAAATAAGAGGGTGGAAATTTTTCCACGCAAACAGGCACACACAGAAGCATACAGAAAAACTCCTCACTCGTCGCAGGAGGTGATGCAATGTGACAGCGCGTTTGAACGTAACTTTATTCATCAAAGGCCCTCTTCCAACGTGGGATCGGCGAATAATGAGCACTCGCATCTTTGCCATGTCTGTCGTGAAACCTTTTTCAGAAACTCGCGGCCGCGGTGATGACAAGGGAAGTGAGTAAACGCTTTACTGGAACTCACTTTTGTCAGTTTGACTGGACGTCATGGGCACTGGGTAACCAGCCACACCCATCATCGGACATGAGGAAACGGTTTGTGTCTCAACACCTGCAGCGTAATCAGCCGGGGCCTCCTCTGCCTCGCAGGTCAGAGAGGAATATGTCCCGGCTTGTTTTTCTCTGCCACACGCATCCATTACTCACTCCCAGACATGTGACTGGCAAAACCCCCAATCCCTCATCGTGGGTGACAGCATGTGTCATGCTCACACACACACACACACACACACACACACACACACACACGCATGCACACGCCCTTTTTAGCCACTGCTCACATGCTGATAGTTACATCAGCTGTTTCCTTATTCCTCTCTGCAAGGCAGTTTTTTAAAGAATCTACTCCGAAGCAGCAAGGCCTTTTTGATATCAAAGAGGAGTCTGCTTCCTGACAAGAAATTCCTCTAAAGCTGTGAAGTTAAAAAAACACACACACACAGATCTTGAGCAAGTGCTACAGCCTCCCTCCAAAATGGGGAAAAAGATCTATTTCAGTGTTGAATGATAGGTGAAGTCGAGATTTAAGTCGAGAGTGTCAGTCTGGGCAGGATTATCTCACAGGATTCCCCTTCCATACAAGGACACGAGTTTCATCCGTGAAACAGAGACAGATCTAATTAGCGTGAAGGTGCTCTTTGAAATCAGCTTATTATCCGTTTTTCAGACACGAGGAATTAATTGATTAAATCTTTGGCTCTTTGAAGATGACCTCTGATCCGATCTGCCGCACTAGTGTTTCTGACTTGGAGGGAAATATCTGACATCTACCTGCCGCCTTGAAACTCTTCAATTACTGCCTATGTTGGGAACTGAAAAACACACACACACACACACACACACACACACACACACACACACACACACACACACACACACACACACACAC
>JAVDPK010001758.1:72836-83992 GCA_034780415.1 Cichlasoma orientale | reverse complement strand
GTGCTTGCATGTTTGTGTGCTGCAGCAATGTGGTGCCTATCAAAGTGTGGCTTCAGTAGTTGGACTGTAATTAGCCAGCCCTCCACTGTCAGCAAAAAAAAAAAAGGCATTCACATGGGGAAAGTAGACACATTGCAGACATGCACTTCTGCTTGTGCTAGAGTTTCCTCTGCTAACTGGGTTACAGAAGTCAGTGGCACGACCGAGTTTGGTTCACTTGTTGTCCTCCTGCGCTCTAATGGTCCTTTGGGTTCCTCTTGTTTTGGAGCCAGGCTGAGACAAAAGCCTTGTGTCAGCAGCAGAAGCAGCACTAAACACTGAAAGTCACCATGGTCCTGCAGAGGGAGGGGCGGTGGGGGGAACTGCATTAATATGGAGGCCCTTTTTTTTTTTTTTACTCACCCCTCTCTGTTTTTCATTTGTGGTTTTCTTTAATTATCTGCCCCTATTTTTTTTTTTACTCCTCTTCAGATCAGATTTTGCAAAATAAGTCAGACTATTTCTAGTCATGTCCCAGCTAACTGCAGGCCTAAGATGACCCTTCCACGGTTACGATCCTCATTTCTCCTTGATGTGTTTTTCTGTTGCTCAGCTGCTGTACAAATAAACTGGAATAAAAGGATTACTGCCAAAAAAAGCATGAACAGCAACAAACATTACTGCTTACACTGTATGCATGTACATTTGTTGTTTCTGTGTTAACAAGTTCAAAACCTCTGTGGCTGTGGTACGAAAGCAAATTGACTTGAGCTTATTTTACAATGTACGTGGCTCAGTAGGTTATCTTTTTAAGTCTGCAGCAAACAAAAATAATTCAGTGGATTATGATATGCTGCTCTGCTCTGCAGCTGCAGACTGCAGAGTGAGGTAACCCGATCAAGTCTTCTCATATGATGTTTTGGTTGTCTCACTCAACAGCCTGATAATCATGTTTGATAGCATGCCCTTGTATGTGTATGTGTCGAGGTCTCTACTACCCTCATTAAGTTAACTATGGCTGAATTGCCAGGACTTGTCATGGAGCTCTGTTTGGCCTGTGGTTCCAGTGTGTATGCTTGCGTGTGCATGTGCATATGTGTGTGTCTGCATGCACTCAGGGAGGTGGGGGAGTGGGGTCTGTCAGTTCAATCTGCTGTCAACGAGAGGAACAGTAGGGTACGGGTGCAAAACAGCCTGTCAGTCACGTGTGTTTTTTTCTCCCCTCTGTGTTTGTCCCAACATTAGAGAGCAATGCATCATGTTTCCCTCAACCGCCCGCAGTGAAGCAATACTTTCATTAACAGATACAAAGAAACAGACACACTAAAAGTAAAGTGCCGTGGAGAAAAATGAAATGTTTCAGTGAAGCATGTGCCCGAACAGCTCCTCGTTTCACAGAGCCAAGGTGTGGTCCCTTTCCAAGAAACAGTAATTTCCATTAACACCACTCTCAAATCTCTATGGAATACAATACCACATGCTGAATATTAGTGCTCATAAGAGAGATAACACAATAAATCCCATTGTGTGTGTGTGTGTGTTGAGCTTTTCTGTGTTATTGAAGGGTTGTGTTACCACAGAACATAATGACAAATGTTTGCTGCCAGATTAGTGTTGTGATCCTTCTACAAGCATCAGAGGAATGCTTTTCTGTGTGTGTGTCTCCTTCTAGTTGTTTGACAGCTGTACTATATTAGCGCAGGCACAGCTGATTTACAATGCCGCTGATAACACACTGCCATCAAACTTCAAACAAAGAGGCCAAAGATGCTGATCCAGTGACTCCGTCTTTCTTAAGCAGGGACAGCTGGTGGAGGATCTTCGGGGGGGGTACACAAAGGCCTCATGCTAAATGTCATGTAATACCATCAACTGATTGATGGGACAAGAAATTGCTCGCAGAAGCAGTCGATAAATTTGAAAGCGCCTTAAAATTACGTATTGAGTCTTGCAATAAATATTTAAAACAAAGAAAGTTGATATTTTCTTATACATGTACATCAGTCAGGCACTGAGACATTTTTCATTCTTAAGATCAACACAGGCAACAGAGCAAAACTGTTAAATCTGGATCTCCAAAATCACTTTCTGTTTAATCCACACTGATAAACTACATCATTAAAACCACCTGCCTAATATTGTGTCAGTTCCCTCTGTGCTGTCTTTGGTGCATGGTCTCTGAGGATAGGCCCCAGCTGGCTGATTGACGAAGAACACTTTAAATCCATTATCTATTATGTGTCCAACATGGAGGGCTACACTAGAGATTCACAAGAGTCCAACAGGCTGAACAATAGGTTTGCACTTGTTGGTTTGGTTTGGCACAGTCATGCAGTGGTTAACAAGAAGGTTCTGGGTTGGAATCCACCGGCCAGCTGCGGCCTTTCTGTGTGGAGTCTGCATGTTCTCCCTGTGTCGACGTGGGTTTTCTTCCTCCCACAGTCCAAAGACATGCATGTTAGGTTAACTGGTGATTCTAAATTGTGTATGATAGGCATCAGTATTTGCATGCTGGACTGGGTCTGGGCATTTGAAAGTGTCCACTTTTTCACCGGGCTGACTGAAAATGGAAATTGTAGTGCAGCAGGTTGACAGTCTGTAATCAGTCAAACACTGGACAAGTTATATTCCCTAATCTCTTTACTTATACTTTTCTTGTATTGTTAAACTCTGACTGGTCCTTCAAAATAAATTGCATAACAGTGTATAAATATCTGATAAAAACTCAACAGCAGAGCCTGTTGATACAGATGTTACAGTGCTGAACTTTATCAATGTTTTAATCCGTGGAGCTCTGATTAGACATCTGGGTGAATTAAGAACCTGTGGTTTTTGAAATACCAGGTCAAATACAGTGCAGCGCAGGGCCTTTTGAAACCGGCCAGGGTAAAGCAGCGTAAAGAGAACTGCGGGTTAGTAGCTTTCATTAAATTCTAGCATTAACATTTCTGATATGCACATGATCAAAGGCACACACAGAGAAAAGGCAAATGAGGCTATAATTTGTCATGCAGACTAGCAACAAGCTCTGTGCTCCTTCAGTGCTGGGAAAAATGGCTGCTACTAATGCAAAGCGTATGGAATTTTGCCCTCCACTTCAGGAGCCAATCGGGGACCCGCCGTGCACTGTGCTGTCATTTACAGTGGCATTTTTAAATGTCACATGACCACGAGGCACAGGATGTGAATTGACAGTGTGGTGAATGCAGACAGATGCATGCTGTTTTTGCAGTACCAGACCCCTTTGCATTTCCTGGAATTAGCAGATTGCTAAGCCATGGTGGCTTCTTCTTCTGGGCTTTCTGTTGGAGATTTATAGAGAAAAGGGAAGTTTAAGGTTGCATGAATTGCGCACTTTCTCTGTCGGCTGTCAGCTGTGACATGAATATCGAGCTGTATGAATATCTGTCATTCGTCAGGTTTCAAAATGACAGCGAGCATAGCCACAGGAAATGAAGAAGAATGTTTTCACAGCACTGCTTTCATGGGAATTAAGGGTCTAAGTAGCATCCAGGAGCTGCTAATCAAATGCACTTCATTAAATGATCATCAGCGAGTGTGAGCACTTCTATAAAAACCGAAGAGTATGACTTGTTTGGAAGGGTTTTCAGGAGAAATCCCATTCTCTCTAAGAAAGAACATGGCAAACAAACTACAAGACTGCTGGAGAAATCTCCTTTGGCCATAATGCACAGTACCATGTTTGATTAAAAACCAAACACAGCATATTAACAAAAACACCTCATACCAACTGTCAAACACAGTGGTGGAGGGGTGATGCCTTGGGCTTGTTTTGCAACCACAGGACCGGAGCACCTTGGAGCCATTGAGTCAACCACAGCAGCAAATCTGCAACAGAATGGCTCAAAAAGAAAATAATCAAATTGTTGCAATGGTCCAGTCAAAGTCCAGACCTCAACCTGATTCAGATGTTGTGGCAGAACATTAAGAGAGCTGTGCACAGCAAACGCCTGCAAACCTCAATGAACTGAAGCAAAGCTGTAAAGACGAGTAGTGCGAAATTCCTCCACAGTGATGTGAGGGGCTGATAAAGTCAAACAGAAAACAATTTCTTCGAGTTATTCCTGTTAAAGGTGGTTCTACAAGCTATCGAATCATGGGGTGTACGTTTCACAGGACTCTAAGCAGGACTGTGAAAACGTTCTTTTATCTCGTCACAAGGTATTTATTTCACCTCCTCGCAATTTTTTTCCTGGGAAGCAGAAAACAAGTCACTCATAAATCATGCTTGCAGAAATAAAATGATATGTTGGTTTCTAAAGTGCCTTTTGAACTTCGCATGCATCTACCGGCTCAGGATTCAGTAACAAACAGCCTCTGATAAAAATCTGCCCTAAACTAACACCTTAAATGAAAAATTGCTTCTATCTAAATAAAAAAATAAATATATACATTTTTTTTAATGCCATTTATTGTATTTTGACACATTTTGGATGCTGCTTTGTGCAGCAGCTGCTTCCCTCTCCAGCTTTAAGAGAAAACCCTCTGACGTGAGACTGCGAGGAAGAAGAGGAAGACGGGTGCTGCACGGTCACGTCTCATGCAGTTAGTTTGAAATTTATGTAATCATGTAAAACTTTGTATGAGCTACAGAGAAATTACAAAGCAGTTAGCAGGAATAAAAGCACTAACCTCAATGTGGGAAAACACAAAGCCTGAAATGAGTTTCATTTTTAGTTTCCTCCAAATTATATGGCACATGTTCACAGATCAGCTGAGCGATATAAAAGTTTACAATGAAATGTGCAGATTCTCAGCAAAAACTGGACTTTTCCCTGTATACAAGAGCATATTGTGCCAATGAATTTTGAGTCAAAGGAAGGCCATAATATATTTAACACTTTTGTTGCTTGCACGTGCGTGCGTGCCTGTGTGCGTACGTGTGTGTGCATAAAAGAGGTTGGAGGAAGTGTATTTTTGTCACAAACAAGTTGACCAGTTGTCTTCTCTTTAGTACTCTGTAAATTACAGTAAATCTGGGTACAGTACTACAGCTGACCTGATATATTAACAAAAAAAAAGAAAAGAAAGAACGTATTTGACCCCATTTTTGTACACAAATTCAAACAGAAATGTAGGAGTATAAGAGTATCCTTAAATCTACTCTTGCCTCATGTGTGTAGCGCTGCAAACAATTTCAAACTTCACACGCTCACTGAAACAGTACGTGGCACATTGTGGCTACGAACGAATTTACACGTGTGCGCTTCTAAGTAGATAACACCCTGATAATTAGTGCCACCTATAATCCAGGCTAATTTACTGGCTTTACCCTAAAAAGATGAATCGAAACTAGTGTGTGCCAAGCATGCATTACACAGTAAGGGATTTCAGCCACAGGTATGCAACGTGGGGAAAACTATAGGTGTGGCAACAAAAGCAGTTCAGCAGTTCTTTTTTTTTTCTCTTTTGTTTCAAGGGCCTTAAACACATCTACAGAAGAGAACATAAAGAAGAGGTTGTGCGTCACAATGAATAAATGACCTAAGATAAACAAGACTAAATGATTTCTTTAAGTACAACTGTATACATCTGTAACTGTTGCTGCCTTACTGAGCATAAGTGTTGTTTTTCCACCACGGGTCATTGAACCTTGGTGGGGGAGGAAGGCTCAGAAAGCAAAAGCATGTTGTCTGCTGCCCTCTTGTGATGTACTGCTGGATTTGTGTCTACCCAGGTCAGTTTTGGCTGCACAAGTAAAGAAATGGAATTCAAAATAAAGTTTACAATTATTTTAAGACAGAAAATGCATGAACTTATACAAACAAGAAAAACAAATGCTGACAAATGCAAAAGTCTTGATAAGAAAGATCATAATTTTTTTCCTTTTTTTTTTTTTTTAGAATTTTTCTCACTGAGTAAAAGAACACTTTTAAATCAGAGTAGAGCATCGAGTCAGTTAAACCTCTGGGATTTTGAGCTGGTCAGTTAAGTAGCAGAGGGGGTTGTTAATTAGTTTAAGCTGCTTTGGTGGTAATAAAATTACCACCAAAGCAGGAATGGTTTTACAGGTGGAGGCCACACACATTTTTTCCCTCCTCATCTTTTCTCAACGTGTTTTTACTAGTTTTGCATTTGGCTAGGGTCAGTGGCACTACTGCTAGCACGAGGCAATACCTGGACCCCACAGAGGCTACGCAGGTAGTCCAACTCCTCCAGGATGGCATTTGCCATAGAATACCAGAATTGGCAGGTCCACCACTGGCACCCCGCGCTTTTCATAGATGAGAGCAGGTTCACCCTGAGCACAACAACAGTTTTTGTATTTACTTATGGGTTGCCTGTGCAAACACTTGAAAAAAAAAACAACATAAAAACCATACCACTGATTGATTAACAGCAGCTCCTTTCCTCTCCTTTTGCACACCAGCAGCCAACAAGGAGCGGTCTGATTGGCTGTGGCTTAACAACCAATTTCTTAGAAGGCTGTGACAACTGTAGTTCATGGTGAACAATTAGAGGATCCTAGTCTTTTTTTTTTTTTTTAGTGTATTTCAGAGAAAATAGTCTGAAATCTTGCAGAGTTTGCTATTTATTTGACCATTATATAATTAAATAATGTAAAATCTAATTGAAGGCCTAACATACATCAAATATAGGTTTGCATAGGTTTTACAAAAGTTAAGCTCTGTGCACTTTTACAGATTTCTCTTAATAATTTCAAAGCTAATTTCTACAGCTCGTTTGCACATATTATTACAACCTAAGTATATTCAAATGAACTGATTTTAGGCTCAGATAAATCATAGTGGAGCAAAGCTGTTATTTTCTGCTGTTCTTTTGATTCATTTATTTTCACTGTTTTGGTTTCGCTGTGGTGGTTATATTCATATTTAACAGAGCAGCACTGTGTGGACCCTCACAGCAGCCTCTCTGTGGCTGTTGCTGGGAGCTCCGGCCAATCAAAGCATACAGCGCTCCCATGTAAGTACTGTGGTGGCTGAAAAAAGCATGACATCATGATCTGCTCCGTCCGTCTCTACGAGTGAAACATCTTTCTTCCACTACAGCAAACAACAGCCCACGACTCAGCCATCTGTGTTGTGAATTTCCGCAGGTCCATCCATAAAATAGACCGAGAGAGCAGCCCCGCTACGCCGGAGCGTGCAGCGGAGACGGGGAGGGGCATCAGCCCGTTTGGGGGAATGGCGGATGGGGACGCTGTCTTGTCTGTGGAGTGGGACAGTGGTGATGGGGGTTTAGCCATGGATCCGGAGAAAACGCTGACTTTCTGCCACGGGCTGCAGACTATGGAGGTAATGCACCGCACAGTTTTCCTTTGATACACACGCAGCTGTCAGCAGCTGGGCTTCAGCGATTCTGCAGAGCAACATGTTTGGCCTGTGTGGTTGTTGACAAACAGCAGTGACCTCGATGGATTTTCATTTCGTGACCTTTTTGTCATTACATCTAAGACAACAGGTGCATTTGTGCACCACTGCAGCAGATTCACACTAAAGTCAGTCAGCTTAGGTCTCTGTTTTATTTTATAATGAATTAACATCTGGGAAGGGTGTCTGTGATTCTGTGGTCAGTGCAAAAATATCTCATTTGTAAGTTGTTTGAGTTGCAGACCTGTTCATGTACAACAATATCTAGAACATGATAGGATTAGTTTGTAAATCCTTTAAAATAACTCAAAGTTTTCCAGACTCAGTTTATTCTTGCTTAATTTAAACTTGGATTAATTAATTGGTTGGTTATGTGTTATTGTATTTTAATCTCAGATTGTAATTTGATAACTTGCAGACATTGCAATTCAGTTTGAAGTGTGGCTTTTAAAACCTGTGCTAATGCACAAATGTTTTAATCCTACTTTACAAAAGAGCATTTTACAAAGCAAGACACCTTATACTGTAAATCTAATGTGCATTTGGCTGTGGGGAAGAATAATGGTTGGTTCAATGGCTGTGCTGTCCCCTGTTTTGAGTGTATTGTATGAAAGTAGACTGCAGTAGATTCAAAAAAGTTGGGATGCTGTGTAAAATGTAAATAGAAACAGAATGCAATGATTTGCAAATTTCATAAACCCTTATTTTGTCCACAGTAGAACATTAGAAAATATGTGATATGTTTAAGCTGAAACATTTTACCATCCATCCATCCATCCATCCATCCATCCATCCATCCATCCATCCATCCATCCATCCATTCTCTTCTGCTTAACCTTTATTTCATGAAAAATACTAGCGCATTTTGAATTTGATGGCAGCAACAGTCTCAAAAAAGTTGGGAAAAAGAGCATCTTACAGAGTTTCTTAGAAGTCAGACTGGGCAGAGGTTCAACAATCTGCAAAAAAAACAAACAAAAAAAACCCTTGCATCTACACATTGTGAAACAACTTCAGAATAATGTTGTAAAGACTTTGAATGTCCCATCATCTGCAAAAGATTCTGAAAATCTGAAGAAATCTCTCTGCACGTGGGACAAGGCTGAAAATCAATACTGGATGCTCGTAATCTTTGGGTCCTCTGGCGGCAGTGCATAAAAAAGAAAAAGTCATGATTCTGCCGTGGAAAAACTGCACTGCATGAACTCAGGAACACATCCAGAAATCACTGGCTGTGGACACAGTTCACCGTGCCATCCGCAAATGCAGGTTAAAGCTCTATTGTGCAAAAGACGATGCCATGTGTGAACATGATCCAGAAACACCGCTGTTTTCTCTGGGCCAAAGCTCATTTAAAATGGACTGAGGCAAAGTGGAAAACTGTTCTGTGGTCACACAAATCAAAATGTGAAATTCTTTTTGGAAAACATGGACACCGCATCCTCCAGACTAAAGAGGAGAGGAATCATCTGGCTTCTTATCAGTGCTCAGTTTAAAAGCCTGCTGATGGTCTGGGGTGCATTAGTCTCTATGGAATTGACAGCTTGCACATCTGGATAGACCCCATCAATGCTGAAAGCATGTTGTTTGGAATTGGCATTGTGCATAGCTTGATCATACTGTATTGAAAAGACTCATGAAGAGTTTATTCATCATAATACATAAAATAAAATTCAAGCCATTCAAGTCATTAAAGTATTGCCAAAGAAGTTTGTTTAAGGATAAGAGAAAAGAAAACCTTAATTTAGAGTGAGTTTAGATTGAACTTAATTCATATTAATGTTCAATGTTAAGAAATTTTAGTTGGGAAAGTTGGAAATTTCCCAGTTTCAAATGTTGAATGTTGAAACTTTTTTTTATTGCACAACTCTTCCAGAACAGTCTGTTTTGAAATGAATCCTAAATGAGCATATATTATTTTAAAAAAAAAATTCACTTTCAAAAATTGATATGTGGCTTTTGTAGCATTTTCCACTTAAGCATAGCATTTAAATCATTTCCCACATCATTCCATGCTGTTATTTTCATTTTACACAGCTCCTCAACTTCTTTGGAAATGATGTTGTACGCCTAGTGCCGGTCCCAAGCCTGGATAGATGGGAGGATTGCATCAGGAAGGGCATCCGGTGTAAAATCTGATATGTAGTCTTTGTAGGATTTTCGAATTAAGCATAGGGTTTAAATATTTTACAGATCTTTGCATGCTGTTTTTATTTTCACTTTACACAAGCTAGTGTACACCTAGTGCTGGCCCCAAGCCTGGATAAATAGAAGGATTGCATCAGAAAGAGCATCCGGTGTAAAAGTTTTGCCAAATCAAATATGCAAATCCATCCTTTGTGGCAACCCCTTGGGAAATAAGAGAAAGTACCTTCTATGCCATTGAGAGTGCGATTTCCATGTCTAACTTGGAGCTTGAAACACTAAAGTTTGTCTTTGACCTTTGGCTGGATAGTATTTTGAATGTCATCATTGCTTCACCTACACATTTCCATGATATGGATACGTTTCGCCCTCTCCACCAGCCACAGAGTTTCTCACAGGCGGGTCTACTCGAGAACATTTTTAGATGAAAACAGCAAAGTTTTGATGCCTCCCGTTCACGAGAACGGAGTGAAAATGATACTTTTTGAAAGCGGGCTGCAGAGTGGAACGTTTTCGAAACGCTCTGGTCTCCATTTCTGTGTAAATGGGAAAAAAACGCTACTTTTTTAAAATGGGGGCACTGGCACATGTGCACTATGGTTGCGGCTCCAATATCCACACCGCCAACTTGTGGTCTACAATGGGAACTACGGCACTTTCCACGCCTTGCGTTTCCATCTAAACAGAGATTGTTTTTGAAACGTTTCCATCTGAAAACTTTGCTTTTCGAAAACGAAAACGGTAAAATGTTGCTTTCTGTGTGCTAGAGACATCTGATTAACAGTGTTACTGTGTAGTTCCTTTGACATGCAGATTGTTTGGGTGTTTGTAGTCAGTTGCTAAAGAATTATTTCCCTAGGTAGGATGACAAGAGGTCATGCTAAGGAGGGGTCACTCAGAGGTCACTTACCAGGGTCGCTCAGTGGTGTTTTACTGAGCATACATGCAGGAATGCAGTGACTCAGCGTCTGTCTGGAGACACTAAATACCTGCAGGACTTGGCTTTTCTTAGTTTAGAAGAAGGACCTTGCCAAGCTAATATGGATAAGTACTGTGAAAAAGTACATGCCGCCTTCCTGATTTCTTATTTTTTTGCGTATTAGTCACACTTACATGTTTCAGATTATCAAACAAATTTTAATATTAAACAAATACAAAATGCAGTTTTTTATTTAAGATTTCATGTATTAAGAGAAAAAGTTATCCAAACCTACCTGGCCTTGTGTGAAAAAGTAACTGCCCCCTAAACTTAATAATTGGTTGCTCCACCCTTGGCAGCAAGAACTGCAATCAAGTGTTTGCGATAAATGGCAGGGAGTCTTTCACATCGCTGTGGAGGAACTTTGGCCCACTTGCTGGGGACTTGCTGGTGTGTTTTGGATCGTTGTCCTGCTGCATAACCCAAGTGAGCTTGAGCTTCAGAGCACGAACTGATGGCTGGACATTCTCCTTCAGGATTTTCTAATAGGTTTCATCAATTACAGCAAGTTTTCCAAGTCCTGAAGCAGGAAAATAGCCCCAGATCATCACACTGCCACCACCGTGTTTGACTGTTGGTATGATGTTCTTTTTATGAAATGTTGTTAGTTTTATCCCAGATATTGTCCACAGAATATTGAGTGAATGTGTCATGAGGTCAAGTGAGGCCTGCAGTTCTTTAGTCTTTCTTTACTCAGGTTA
>JAVDPK010001758.1:51645-68491 GCA_034780415.1 Cichlasoma orientale | reverse complement strand
TTCCTGCTATGCGTCTTTGAAGTCCCCTGCATGGGGTGCATGCATAGTTGATATATTGCAATGTAATTTCTGTGGACTGTATATTTAAAACAAAACAAAACAAACAAACAAAAAAAAATGGCAGGCACACAGACATCCACACGGACCCTTGCACTCACTGTTTTATGATGAAATTTATGTCATTTGGACCCAAGCGGACTCAGACACAGCAAATATATTCCAGGCTTCAGGCTGCTGGGAGACTTCCCACTGAGCACTCCTCTTCCACTCTCCGTGCATTTATACACTACTACTATATGTAATAAACTTTTGTTTACTCTCTCTTATAGTTTATTTTCCTGTTTGTTGTTTGTGGGCTCCCTGTGCTCCCCTTTTTTTCTCTTTCCCCTCTTCCCCAAACTGATCACAGTATGGCTGCCCCTTACTGAGCCTGCTTCTGCTGGAGCTCTCTTCCTGTTAAAAGGGAGTTCTTCCTTCTCACTGTCACCAAATGCTTGCTCATAGGGGATGGCCTGATTGTTGGCGTTCTGTTACTAATAATGTTGGCTCTTTGGCCTACAATATTAAGCACCCTGAGACCACTGTTACTGTGAATTGGTGCTGTTTAGGTAAAGTTGAAAATGAAAATGACATTGACATTTGGACATGTGGAGGCAAAGATTTTCAGGATTAGATTCCAAAATGTGTTTTTTTTTAATGGAAATGTTAACATTTCCATAAAAGCACTTCCTTGAAAGCTGATGTGATCATTGCCACATATTTCTACTTGCAACCACACCAAATTCTAACAAGACAAAGTGAGTTATATGTCCTTTCCTGTGCCTGCTACAGTGCCAGTTACTTGTTCGGAGCCTGTCTGTCCTTGTTTAGTTGATGCTTTTCCACCAGTGCCATATAATGTTTTCTGATGCAATATTAATTGCCCTGCGGGTGCATCAGGTGTTTACAAGTATATACTGTACACTACTGCAAAGTTGTGTACAATATACAGTACTAGTCAAAAGTTTGGACACACTCACTCACTGGCTTACTGTCAGAGCAGCATGTGGAGTTAGATCCTTTATGAAAGTTTAGCTTGCTGGCTGTTGTAACTGTAAATAGACAACAAGATTCTTAACCTGGTAATAGCTGCGCCTGCACAGGCATGTGTGAGGTGTACACACAAACAAGGCAGACTGTGAACAACATTGTTTCCTATGCTGAACACACAACCACCATCCATTTGTTAACAAAAGAGGTCTCCTTCACATTGTTTCTACAGTGGCCCCACATCCAGTGCTCACACACACAGACACCAAGAACACACACATGCACACACACATACCCACAGGCATTTTTTCTTTTATTCTCAGCAGTTCTGCTTGACATTTACAGAAGCATAAATGTACATATAGTGTTAGTTTCCACTAGAGATGATACTGAGACAGAAATCATAAAGTTTCTTCCATAGGTTTTAAGGCAATGAAACTTTCTTTTTTTTGTAATTTTGCCTCTGTACATTGAACCACCTCAACTGTCAGGACCTACTCCCTGGCCTGAAGGCGCAGGGAAGCAACCCTCTTATCCACTGGAGAAAACTGCAATGTACAGGCAGCAAGACAAGGGGATACAAGAATACCCATCCCAGCTTGCTGCCTCTCACTGAGGGCAACTCCAGACTCATACAGAGCAGACTCAAACAGCCCCTCTCCAGGAGACTGGTTCCAGAGCCCAGGCTATGCATTGTGGTGAGCCCGAATATATCTAGATGGTATCTCTCAACCTCATGCATTAGCTCAGGCTCATTCCCCACTAGAGAGGAGACATTCCAAGTCCCGATAGCCAGTCTCGATAGTCGGGGATTGGTCTGCCAGTGCCTCTGCCTTTGGCCATTCCCCGACACATATTGCATTCGACCTCTACGATGTCTGCGGGTGGTGGGCCTACAGGAGGGTGGGCCCATGTTGTCTCTTTGGGCTGTGCCCAGTCGGGCACCACAGGCTAATGCAAGGCTACCAGATGCTCTCCCTCGAGCTCCCTCCCCAGGCCTGTCTCCAGGGTGGAGCCCCGGTCACCCTATCCCAGGCAGGGTAAACTGTTCCCTTGTTGTATTTTCCATAGGGGTAGTTGGAATCACTCTTTGTCTGGCTCCTCACCCAGGATCAATTTGCCATGGGAGACCCTACCAGAGAGACAAGCCCCCAGACAACGCAACAGCTCCTGGAATCACTGGGGCACACAAACCCCTACACCACGATTAGGTGGCAATTGACAAAGGAACACAGTGGATTTTAAATCAAACAAAGATATAAGTGAAACTGAGCTTTGGGAATACATGTAGGGTGTTTTTTTTTTTAATGCATGTTCTATAAATCTAATTGTTAACTAACAGGTTTTATCAACATCTGCCTGCTGTATAGCTTTTGTAAAAAAGCGACTGACCTTCCCTTCCTTCTACTTGAAAGGCCAGGGGGGTAGTTGCCACTGGCTTCGTAATGGAAAATGGGTCTTTAGTGGCCATTTTTATATGCTTAGATTGCTGTAATAACAGCACATCATTTTTTTTGTCTCCATCTTAACTGTTTTCTCTCCTTCTACCTTTTGTCAGATGACTATGTCCCTGCAAGGTCTGGATGTAACCGAAGAAGCTACGGTAGGGAGTTCAACCTTTTAACCACAACTAAATACTGTCCACATGGGTAAAAAGGCCTCAGAGCCTTTTCCTCAGTGGTTGCTATGGTAATGCATAATTATTTGTTAGCACTTGGATCTTGTGTGGTAACTATGCACATGACAGATTTAGCAACCTCTCCTCGGCGCTTTATTAGTGTGGTTTATGGTTTTGCTCAAGTGCCTGAGCATTATATCATACAAGCTTTGAAATTTACTGGCTTTTTGTGACGTGTACATTCTAAAATGTTTGGGTTTACACTTGCTTTAGTTTCTTCCCTTTCTCATTATAGGTGCCTGTGAAAGAGATTGAAATGAGCACAATTAATAAGGTGGGAGCCTTTTTTTTTTTTTAATAAAAACTTTTTGACCTGTAGCTGCCAATGAACATACACTCAAAATTGAGATTACAGATGCAATTGATATTGATATGTACTTTAAAAATTTTGTAGTGCAGTAACAATCAGAGCAGGGTAGCATGACAGATGTTTGTTTTGATTACAAACATTATGTAGGAGTAGTTATTGATTTGTAAATAACTGGACATAACTTGAGCTTATTATATGTTATACCACAGTATATTTCTAACTAACTACGCAGCTCTTTCTCTTTCTCTCAATACATTCCTTAAAGCTATAACACATTTTGGGGTCAACTTGAAAGAAAGGCAGATGTGAAATGTAAAAATGAGATGAGGTCAAATGTGACATGATATTTGGATGCAAACTATAATGGGATATTTTTAGAATCCCCATATACCATTATCACTCTTAAATGTTGCCAATACAAACACAAAGACAGTGGAATTTTAACCATTCACACTCACATTCACACCTATGGGCAATTTAGAATCACCAATTAACCCCAACCCCAACTAACCCCAGTAACTGTATGTCTTTGGACTGTGGGAAGAAACCGGAGTACCCGGAGAAAACCCACACAAACACGGGGAGAACATGCAAACTTCTCACAGCCAAGGTGGATTTGAACCCAGACCTTTTATCTGTGAGGCAACAGTGCTAACCTAGGGTGTACCCTGCCTCTCACCCTGTGACAGCTGGGATAGCCTCCCCCTCGACCCTGAACAGGATAAGCAGAAAAGGATGGATGGGTGGATGGATGGATGGATGGATGGAAGCTTTTCGAGCTGTTATGTTTACAAATAGAATGACACGCACGGGCTTATCTCATGCACCAGGATCCTGACATAACGTTAGCCAAGGAAACTTAACATTAACCAAAAATCCATCCAACGCTGGACACACTTAGCTTGACAAAGCTGCCTCCTACTTCAGGGCAAGCTAATGGCTCAGTCACACGAGTAAAAATCAGACAGCAGCCTCCTTGCATCTGCAGAAAAATTCAGTGGTTGTGTGGTGATTGTATTGAATTTATCATATTCTGTGGCTGATTGCAACTTGTGGCTTGCCCAATCAATGGTTGCCCAGAGCTTGAGGGTGTTGCACACTCAAGACCACATTTCATTGCAAGGCGATTGAACAGGTCACCTGATTGGAGGCAACCTTTTAGCAAACAGTCTGACTTGGACTGACTGCAACCACTCTGAGAGAAATTGTCATAGGTTTGCAAATAATTGCCGTCTAGTTTATGAATGCATATACATTTTTTGCTATGGTAGCCAAAAATTTGGACAAGCCAGTTTTAAGATACGTTCTCAGTCATCCAGGTCATGATAGCCTTAAGTGGGTGAAATGAAGGCAACTGGACTTTTTGGTTCGTGAAGATGTTTCCCATGTATGACCAATCAATTCAAAAAGGTAAACTTTCATACATTCCATGTTCATTACAGGTAAAGTGAAATATTTCAGGCTTATAGGTCATGGAAATCAGAAATACAGTGTCTGGGATTATTAGAAAATTCCTAAGATCTGTCAAAAATGATTAACAATGCAGAAATGTGGAGCTTCTGAAAAACATGTTCATTTATACACTAAATATTCGGCTCCTTGACCACAAATTACTGCATCAATGCAGCATGGCATGGAGATGATCAGCTCGAGCCACTGCTTTTCTTTGATAGTGGCCTTCAGCTTATCTGTGTTTTTGACGTTGGCCTTGATAAAACGCGTTGGAACAACCACCAACAACACCAACAGATAAAATAGCGCCCCAAATCATCACAGCCTGTAGAAATGTCACAATAAACTTCAAACAGCTTGGATTCTGTGCTTCTCCACTCTTCTTCCAGACTCTAGGACCCTGATTTCCAAATGAAATGCAAAAATTACTTCCATCTGAAGAAAGGACAGGTGGCTCTTGATGCACTGACTCCAGCCTCGATCCACTCCCTGTGAAGCTCTCTTGAGTTCTTGAATAGACTTTTCTTGACAGTCCTCTCGCGGTCGCTGCCATCCCTGTTGTTTCTGCATTTATTTTTTCCTACCACACTTTCCTTTCCGGTCTACTTTCCATTATTTGCTTCTGTGAACAGCCGCCCTTTTCAGCAGTGACCTTCTGTAGCTTACCCTCCTTTTTGAGGCTTTCAGTGATCATCATCTGGACACCTGTCAAATCCAGTCTTCCGCATGATTGTAGTTGTGTTTACTGAACTAGATCGAGACATACACAGTATTTATACTGTTTGAATAATAATTTACTCAAACTCAGTAGATTTCTGAATTTCATGAGCTGTAAGTCATAATCATCAAAGTTAAAAAGTATAAAGGGTTGACTTTGCATTTAATGAACATAGAATATGAACGTTTACCTTTTTGAATTAAGAAAAAAAAAACTTTTTCACTATATTCTAATATTTTGGAATATACTAGTATTTACTGGGGATACATTTACATTGCAAAAGGAAGGAAGTTGAGTTTGGAAATTGAGCTAGGTGATTACAGAAGGTCACAGAGTGATGAAGGTTGTGTCACCTGTCTCAGATCAAAGGTTTATTTGGATGTACACTGATGGCATGTTTAGGTTAAAGCTCTGATAGAAAAAAAAAATACAAAAAAGAATCCTTAAGGTTGGCCGAAACCTGCTGCAATGACAATATTTCCACCATGGTTACGTTGTGATGTTGTGTTTCATCTTCTAGATGGTGAGGCATCCTAAGTACTGTCCTGGAGTGAACAACAGTCCAGGTTACCTGTGTGAAACGGGACATTGCTGCGGGGAGACGGGCTGCTGTACCTACTACTATGAACTCTGGTGTGAGTCAACTGACTGCTTCTTCTCCTCTGCCATGCCACTGAGGAAAGGGTTCAGATTTAATAGCTGCATTCATCATTTATTACTCAACCCTGCTAGGAAGCGTTAAAAGTCTCCTATTATGCTCACGTGTAGCTCTGGAGTTTTGGTCTCGTAATTTACTAACATTCAATGTTTAAAATAATCTTTAAGTATTTTATAATGTGCTGAATTGCCTGCTTTAGGCTAGTTGTCTGAAAAAAGGCACGCACCTCAGATCTCTGCGTGTTCTTTGAGAGGGAAAAAACAACCTCCGTGTAAGCAAAGTAGATCTGAGATGAAATTCAGATAACCAGGAGGTTACTGTTTTTACTTTTATTATTTCTTTATTTTTTATCATTTCCTGTTTTCTGCAGGGTTCTGGCTCTTGTGGACAGTGCTGATCCTCTTCAGCTGTTTCTGTGCTTACCGCCACCGCCGGGCCAAGCTGAGGATTCAGCAGCAGCAGAGGCAGAGAGAAATCAATCTGATCGCTTACAACGGCGCTTGTAACTACCCTTCGTCAATGCTGGACCTCAGTATGTTCACTTCATTTTAAATCATGCTGTAGCTCTCCAATACTAAATGAAATCAGTTCCACAGACTTTGCATCCATTATAATTTCCTTGCACTGCTTTCTGAGGAAATAGAAATGTGCCTACATTTGGATACATCTAAACAGGTCTGTAAACGGTGATCATATGAAAGAAGTAAAGTAGTGAATGCTTCCACTGCATGCAGTAGAGATATGTAAAGGGTGTTTTGTTATAGGGACTGTGCTTATTTAAAATGGCGAAAGAGCCCCGTGCTTTGAATGTAATAGCTATATAGAAGCTTTTTGGTGTGCAGAGCAGTCTGGTTGCATATTATCAATGTGTGATGCACCACAGAAAAAGCCAGCCCAAGACACAGACTGAGAATCCCGGCCATCCGAGCAAAGATGCAATCAAGAACGATCACACTTTCCAATGTTTTTCCAATGCTTGTTAAATGAACTTCACTATCTGCAAATATATCTCAAATCTGTCTCTGAAAAATGTAGCTTATTGAACAGTTTCTGATTCATAAACTGCAACTTCAAAAAACTGTTTTGCAACCTGGCCAGTCAGCCTGTCACATTTGCCCCATTAGGGCCCCAATTTTACCTCATACAGCCACATCCATTTATGCTTACCATTACTGGTAGAAATATCAGAGGGTACTCTTGCTCCTCAACACCTCAGACAATGAGCTGCCAGACTCAAATGTAGAGTAGAACGAAAAGCTCCGTCACTTACAGCTTCACCAGTGTACCACCCTAAGCATGTGGGAACAGGAAGCTTTGACTTTGACAGAGGGGAGAACAAATGAGCTCACCATGCAACACAAATGAGGCACAACCCCATGTGAAACCTAATTTACATGTAAACGGTAACCTGGAGCTGAACCTGCGGCTGTCTGATCTCTTCACGTGTCTTTTGTTGATTTGTTGTCACATGGATATACAGCCTAAAGCTTTATGTTTCTTCCATCGCAGGTTTTCTGGCTTCCTTCAAGTTGCCCTCTTACGAGGAGGTTGTTGCGCAGCCCAGCACCCCTCCTCCGCCTTACAGCTCCATCTTTGCACTGCAGGGAGGTACCACGGCGGGTCCTAGCTCCTCTTACCCCCATCATCACCACCACCGTCACCCCTGCCCTCCCTACCTGGGCCCCGGCCCCAGTGGTCTGACCTCCTCCCAGAGCTCTGATAACTACACCAGCTGCTCTTGCGAGTCCTGCTCCCTCACCTCCCCGTCCAGCACCTCCTTCTCTGTCCAGGTGACGGATGAAACGTACGACAGTAGCCGCATCTCCACGCCCAGTGAAACAGGGGGGGATCTAGCCATTGTGCCAAGGGTCGGGGTCCCCTTCACGCTGACACCATCCCCACCCTCACAGGTTCCACCTGATGTCATACCTGTGGCCACTCCAGATGTCATACCGGTACAGAGATGTTCCTCTAATGGCAGTGAAGGAGTCGCACCTGCCTCTCATCCACTTTCTCTCACTTTACACTCTCGTCCTTCACGCTCCTCTCGCCTCCCGCTTTCTCCCCTTGCGCTGTTATCTTCTATTCCTGCTGGTCAAGTCCATCCTCTTGTCCCGTCAGATCCACTTGGAGCCATGGCTCTTCAGCGAGTGAAGGAAGAGATGTCGCCTCACGATCCAAACGCCAGGCCCCTGCACTCACCCCCTAAACAGGCTCTCCTTTTATCTGACGTGGCTGTTTCGATGCATTGTAACAGGAAAGAGGAGCAAAAAAGAGAAAAAGAAGAAGAGGAGGAGGACGACGAAGACGATGAGGAGGATCATTTTCGCCATCGACGGCTAACAGGCGACTCGGGTATCGAGGTGTGCCGCTGCCACGTGAAAAGAGGGCAACAAGAGGATGAGGAACCAAAAAAGGGGCACTTTGAAAAGGGAGGGAAAGATGTTGTGAAGGAAAGGGAGAAGGCAGATATGCTGCAGGACAGCGTGGACAGGAAGAAGGTCGCCGCACAGTCGCCTCTACTGGACGACTGCGTGGAGCAGCGTGGCCACGTCTCTTCCCCTTCCAGTTTCATCATCAATACAAGCGAGGCAATTATCACTGTGGAGACCTTGTAAGTTAAGAGCCATGGAAAGTAGGAAAAGTGAGCTGGCATTCTTATGCAGATGAATGATGAATTAAAGGAAAAAAAGTAAACTGTCTTAGTAAAGGTTTGGACTGCCAGAACAGCTTCAGTGCTCCTTAGTGTTGATTCTACCAATCTCTGTAAAACTACTGAAGGGATGGCACACGATTCTTAAAAAAAAGAGAGATTTGGATGATGGTTGTAGAGAGTGCTGTCTAACACATCTCCAAAATCTTCCATTGGTGTTTAACTGAGCTGAGATCAGGTGACTGCAAAGGCCATAGCAAATTATTGACATCATTTTCTTACTCATCCAACCATCCAGTGACCTCTCATGAACCGCGCTGTGGATGGGGACATCCTGGAAGAGACTGTTACATCAAGCGGACAAGTGAACTATACCAGCAACTTGCTCCCAACAGGATAACAGAGGGTGCTGGGTTTTCCTTTAATTTGTCATCTGTCTATAGATAAAGACAGAAATCATTGCAAGCTATCAGGTCGGATGAGTAATGGAGTTTTTTGGGGTCTCTGCATTTTATTTTGAGAACCCCAAACCTCAGAGTTCTCATTATTTCTAGTCGATCATTTGGTTTGCAGTGGAGGAGGTGGTATTCGTTTCTCTGCAAATTGCTCAAAATACTTAAAAATAATTGCCCTTCCTCTGCCCTTTTCTTGTTTGTGCCACTATTATAAAAGTCACATTGAAAAAAAAAGAAAAAAAAAACCTGACATGCACTGCATGCTAACCAAACCCACTGTTAGACTTTTTTTTTTTCATGTTTCTCTGTCTGATGCAACAAAGCAGCGTTTTAGCTCTGAAGTGGAGCTTGTATCAGTAGCTGTGGGTCAGGACAGAAGGAATATTTGTTCTAATTCATGCATTTTAAATTAAAATGTTTTTTTTTTAATCTTTTTAGCCACTTAAATATTATGGAACAATCAGTAGGACCTTTTATTTTTTTTTATCGGAGCCTACTTCCCATATCATAGATTGATTCAGTGGGTCAGTGTTTTATACATTGTGTCTTATGTTGCCCCCTTAATTTAAAAAAAAAAAGGGGGGCCTTTGATTAAAAGTGCGGGTGGCAAAGCTTTACTATAATATTGTAGTTATACATTATTGTTTCAGACTGTTACATGAGTAGACTGTATAATTATCCAACTGTTTGTCTTTGGATTGAGTGCGTTTAAACATGCTCCCGGTCGGTCGTTGCCGCTTTTGCAAGGCAACGTCCTTCTGAACCCTCGTGTTGAGTTTTTACAAGGCGCACACTTTAAGCCTAAACTGATAATGAATGTAAAAGGTTATGCATTGCAACAACAAAAAAATAACACTCAAACTGTTTTTTGAAGATTTTTATAGCATGATGCTTGACTGAAAGCCTTTTTTTAAAAAAAATAAATAAATAAAATTTAAAAAACAAAACAAAAACAGTGTCCAGCACTGCAGCATGGCAATCCAATCTGTAGGTGTGGGCTTTTTGAGAAGTCACTTTGAAAAGAAGTGCCCATTATAATGCCCGTTTGTGTTGAGTGATACCTGTTAAATATCAGAGGTGTAAATGTATGAAGTGAGCATCTAAAGTCACAGAACAGACTCTCCTTTCTCTTTTTATTTTTTAGTATCGCTGTGACTAAACATGTCATCGCTTCTCAGAGTCGGACTGCTTTTCTCTAAATGCCTCCAGGTTGGTGATTTGTTGAAATCCAGTGTATGTTTCTAAAGAGCGGGATACTCTTGACTGAAGCTCTGTACATCCAAGGATTAAGTTAGCCTGCCGTGGCCACCTGGCAGGAATAGCACACATGTTCTCTGTTGTAAATGTGCTCAAGAAGGAACAGAGAATGTCTCAAATCACAAGTTCCACGTGTTTGTTGTGCTTGTAGTTGTTATTATGAGACAAGTGTCTCTATAGTTCACCGACTGGAGGCCACTTTGCCGTGTCCCTAGTTGTCTAATGCCTAAAGGCAAAGCTTTTGATTGATTTATAGTTGTGTGGACAGAGATCTTTAGCACAGTTCACTCTTTAAAAAAAAATCTTTGTACCTTCAGATGTGAGTTTGCAAGAAAGTTTGAGCTGCAGTTGGTTTTCTGGTGATCTCTTGGAGATCATCTCCAAAGCTCCTGTGCAGTGATTCACTGATGTCCCACAGGGGGACCGGTGGTCTGACAAAGATCACTCATCCTCTGGACAGATCAGCGGAAAAGCTTTTTTGCAGCCTTGCATTTCTTTTTTGTTTTCATTAGTTCTAGGTAATGTGTATTGTTGATCAATAGTGCCTAGATGAAAAAGGATTTTCTCGTAGGGATCCATAGTTTCCCGGTAATATCCGAGCGTGCGCGCGTGTTCTATTTAAATTGTGAATAGCTGTAAATCAAATAGGGAAAATGTTTTCTAACGGTACTTAGCAGTCTCTTTTTAAAACACTGACGGTACATGTGAGACTTGCAAAAATAGTATTTAGCAATAGTATCCACATGTTCTTTTTCCTTATTCTAGTTTACGCTGGTTGACAGGAAACGAAATGAACTGAAATGACATTTACCTCTTTATGACTCATCCGTGAGCTGTGCTGGGCAGAGGCCCTCGATTGTACAAACACAGCAGTTTGAAATGCCTTTGGTTTAAGTGCAAACTTAGATCATCTGGTTGTATTTTAGAGCCCCAGTGTGTGTCACGCATGTTACTGAAGTAAACATCGGTGTTTTGTATTGATTTTTATCTCCTCTAGCCGAAGGAGCTTACACCCCGACGAGGCATCTGTCGTCCATTTGTCGCTCCACAGTTCAGAAGAATCGCTGCTCCTCCTAGGCTATTGGTCAGACTGGAGCCTATCCCAACTGTTATACGAAAAGAGGCAGGGTACACAGTCTGCCGGTCTCACATTCACACCTACGGCCAATGATTTTGGACTGTGGGAGCAAGCTGGAGAAAACCCACACAAGCACAGGGAAAACATGCAAACTCCACAGAAATCCCTCAGCCTGGATTTGAACCTGGGACCTTCTTGCTGTGAGGTGCTGCCAGTTTAGAAAATATTAACAAAAACACAATGTTAATGTGTGGGTTATTATGACACTATTCCGTGTAATCAATTATTTTTTAACATAGATGTTTAGTTCAGTCGTCTGTGAGGGGCTCAGAGTAGAGCCGCTCCACATCGAAAGGAGCCAGTTGAGGTGGTTCAGGCATGTTCCACCGGGGGGAGTCCCTGGGGTAGGAACAGGCCACGCTAGAGAGATTACATCTCTCAGCTGGCCTGGGAATGCCTCAGCGTTCCCTCGGATGAGCTGGAGGAGGTGGCTGTGGAGAGGGAGGTCGGGGCAGCGCTGCCGAGGCTGCTGCCCCCGCGACCCAGACGTGGTAGAAAACGGATGGATGTTTAATTCTGTGACTGAAATTGATCAAAATGGTAAAACATAAGAGGCACACACTCGGGCTTATTGTATCTCGACTCCTCCTTTCATGTGACTTCAGTGTAAATAGAATCAGTTTGATCAGTTTCACCTTGTCAGCAGCCGATACGTGTGGAGAAAAAGGCCCAGATTTTACCTTCATTCCTACTTTTTGGCCAAGGCCTGATATAAGACTGTTACCTCGCTCGAGTTTTGACTGTAAAGGACTGTTCACTTCTCCTTCTGAAGATAGTATCAACTCTATATTTGTACTGATTTTATTTTGTAATGCCAAAAGTTAAAGAGTCGAATAATGATAAAAAAAAAATCTTGCATTGGTACAGCCGTTGGACCACCGTTGCCAGGAAAAAAACAAACCATCTGATCCTTTTGATTCAGGATAACTCAAGACTGTCTCCTTTTACTCCTGCAGCTATGAGACAGCAGAATATATAGCAGTATGTATATGTGACTGTACATGGATTAGTTCAGATTAATATTACTACAACATGTGGTGTACTTTGAAGGTATCTTTGTGCAAGTCTACCTGCAGCTCTTCAGCGTGTCGTACGTATGTGTGAGAGAGTAATCGTGCCGTTTTCTTGTTAAAAATCATTGTCGCTTATTGTGAGGATAATGTTGAGTATAATGTTAACATGATAACCGTTGATATAAATGCCAAAACTTTTTTGTGTCATCATGAATATCGAGCTGATTTTGTATCTTGGTGTATAAGGGATTCAGAGGTTTCTGATGCATACTCAATGAGATGCTCTCAAGTTTGTTGTGTCTGGTTGCACACATGTTGCACATGTTTTTGTTTTTTTGGGGAGGTTTTTTTGCACAAGGTGGGGTTGTGTTTAGGTTTCTTCCATTTCACCGGTCGTCATTGGGATTCTGCCATATTGGACACAGACATCTGCTTAACTCTTATTCAACAGAAACTGTGGATTTTGTGTCAAAATAAATGTGCTACCAAATACATCTGTGTACTTTTCCTCACATTGTACGCGCCTGTAGTTCTCAGATATTCTGCTATGAAATACACCCAAAGCCTAACTTACCTCCTACTCGTGAGTATCCGTCACGGCGAATGACTAAGAGTGAATCATGCTGCTGGCACTGACTCTGAGAGCTTCATCTTTCAGAAGTTTGATGAGTTTGAAATCCGTGTCCTTGCTTTGCTAACAGCACGGCAGTGACAATCACAACGCAAAATATGAGAACACTGACTTTTGTAGTGTATTCGTGCTTGTTTGGCAACTTCTGCCACATACGCTCACTGGACACTTTGTTAGGTACACCTTTCTATTACTACGTTAGACCCCCTTTTTTTCTACAGATGACCCTTAATTCTTCCTGGCACAGCTTCAACAAGGTGCTGGAAACATTCCTCATAGATTTTTGTCCATATTGGCAGTTGCTGCGGATTTGTCGGCCGCACGTCCGTGATGTGAATATCCAGTTCCACCACATCCCAAAGGTGTTGATTTCAGATCTGGTGACTGTGGAGGCCGTTTGAGTACACTGAACTCATCGTTGTGGTCAAGAAGCACGTTTGAGATGATTTGAGCTTTGTGGATGGACACGATCGGGGTGTGGTGTTTAAAAGTATTCCATACACCACCACCACCACCGGCCTAAACTTTTGATACAAGGCAAGATGGATCTATGTTTTCATCTTTTTATGGCAAATTCTGACCTAGCCATCTGAATTTCACAGTAAAAATCGAAACTCACCAGACCAGGCAACGTTTTTCCAATCTTCCATTGTCAAGATTTGGTGAGTCTGTGGATATTGTAACCTCAGTTTCCTGTTTTTAAGTGACGGGAGTTGCTGCTGTAGTCCATCTGCTTCAAGGTTTGACATGTTGTGCATTCAGAAATGCTATTCTGCATACATTGGTTATAACGAGTATTTATTTGAGTTATTGCTTTCTTTACTATCAGTTTAAAGCAGTCTGGCCATCCTCCTCTGACCTTTGGCATCACAAAGGCATTTTTACCCAGAGAACTGACGCTCACTGGATATTTTCTCTTTTTCAGACCATTGTCTGTAAACCCTAGAGATGGTTGTGTGGGGAAATCCCAGTAGATCAGCAGTTTCTGAAATATTTAGACCAGCCCATCTGGCACCAACAACCATGCCATTTTCAAAGTCACCTTTCTTCCCCATTCTGATGGTCTTATTTGAAATTCAGCAGGTCATCCTGACCTTGTTATTTACATCCATCTATTTTCTTCAGCATATCCAATACAGGGATTCTACTAAAAATTCTACTATTAACAAGTAGTTGAATATTTGTACCTAATGAAGAGGCCAGTGAGTGTGCTTTCAAGATCATTTCAGTTTTGAGCTTACATGTTACCTTTAAAAGAGGGACACATCTCCAGTACTGAGCTTCAGGTCACTACCCTGACTCAAAACAAAGTAATATTCCTATTTCACAAACCCACACAGACACTCCTGAGAGCTTCGACAGTAAACAAATTATTCAAATCCGCTGTCACAAACAGTAGGGTTACACGTCATACGTTTCTAAGTTAACACGAGTACTATAAACCTCATGTTATCAGTGTGGGCCACGTACATTGAAAGGCAAATGAAAGACGAGCCACGGAAAGAAAGTGTAGAAAATGTGCACAGTGAGCCAACATCTGGGTGACTAAGCAAACATGCAGGCATTACAGTGAAAGAATAGCATGACAGTGACAAAGACCAAGAGCTCATTACATCAAACAGAGGCTTTAGCGCCACCTGGCGGCAAGAATTCAGATGACATAAATAAGTACGTCATTTTTTTAAACAAGTTTTATTTTTGCCCAAATCGTATTTTCAATGTTTGGTTCAGTTTTTTTGTTTGTTTGTTTTTGTTTAGTTTTTTTTTCTTTTCTGAAAAACCTGAAAACAATAACTTAGACCATTATTTTAAGAGGTTGACATGGATTATCAGGTTTTTCCTATTTATAGCAAGTTAGTCAGTGTAGAATAAGGAGACACAGAGCAACTTACATCCAGGGACACAACGCCTTAAAGCTAACAAATATAAATAAACATATTTATTGTGGAAAAAGTGCCCGCTGCTTTTGCAGCAATGTGCTTGAAGACTGCACTTTTAAACTAACGCTTTTGCCACTCACAACAGGGATAGACACAGACACTGTGTGATGGGTGGCTATATAAACTTTTATTGGTCTTGAATAATTAAGTAAGTGTGCAACAACAAGAGAGTTATAACTTGGAACAAAAAAGATGAAGGCCTTAAAAAAGGATCATTTATTGTACATCAGAGTTACAGAACACAAGCAAAATACCCCCCAAGAAGCTGAATAATTAATACACGGAAGAAAATGACATAAATCACCCATTCCTCCACCTCTCCACCCAGTATGATGAAACTCGGCTCGGTAGGTAATCCTGAGTCTTTAAAACTCAAACATTGAGGTATTTTGCGTCCAAGACGTGCATACGTTTTCTGCTCTGTGATTGGTCAGAGCGGATCAGCACCCGCCCCCTGCGCTAACCACTCCCCATCCGCGCTTTACCGCACGTGACTCCGTCGCGTCGTTCCTGCAAAGTTAAAAACAGACTTTGTTTATCTTGCAGGCCGTTTGGTGAAATGCTCTCAAACTAGTTCACCCGCTTCCCTTTCCACCTCCCCCCGCTTCTGTCGCCTTCGTCGTTTTTTTTTTTTTAAAATTAAACCCCAGCCGGGCACCCGGAGAAGAGGGTTAAAAACCCCCAACTCGCGCCTTCACACATTTTTCCAGCTCCTTTGACATTTTCATAATTTCCCCCCTCTCTTTAAGCTAAAGCACGAAAAAGAGGCACAGAGTCTACAGCGCTTTGCCCTCCATCTCTTCGTAAAGCTTCCAATAATTTGACCTGCAGGATTTTATTTTATGTTTTTATTTTAGGAAGAGGGGAGGATCTTTTGCAGCTAAAGGCAGCTCGACGGGACGAGTGCACCGAGAGGGTTTTTTAATCGAGCATTTGGAGAGAGGGAGGGCGCCATGGCCACCGACATGGAAACCGCTCCTCGGGCCGACGGTGAGTGCATGAATCCGGCCTCTTTGCTGCGCAGCGAGCATCGGTGTGAAGCCTCGGAGAGGCAGCTACATAGATGGGCCTATGCTGGGGTGCTCTGCCCGATCTATTGTCCCCCTACTTTTGCATGGGGTGGGCTGCAGCGCTAGCCATGCTCATCACCACCATGTGCTCCGTTTAAAAACCAGACACGCACTCAGAGGTGGTGGGTGCAAAACAAAAAATAATTCTGCACACGGGAGCAGATTTGCGCTTTCGACGCTGCCGCTTGCACCAAACTCCATTTGTATTTTAGTGGGGGTTTTTTCCTTTCTTAAAGAAGCTTGTTGGTCTGCTTTTACATTTAACCCTTTCACGCTTTTGATTGGACGAGATCACGGCGCTTACTTCCGCTTTTGCAAGTCGTTGTTGAGACTTCTTTGCAGTCCATTTTCGATGCAAAGGAAGCCAAAAAAAAAGAGGACTTTTTGTTTGAGCTCACCTTTAAAAAAAATAGATTCCTCAGTCCTTGCGTGCGTATATGGCACCGTTTCTGTCACCTTGGGTGTTTAAGCCGTCCGGGACGCTGTGCAGATGGCATTAAACCTAAATATCCTGCACCAAATCACTTATTAAGGTATGCGCTTGCAGAAGATATCACCCTTTTTATCACCAAGACAAATAAAACCGGGGCGATATATTTATTTTTTGCGTTCTTGGGTCATATGAGCGATGGTTTTGATCATTGCGCCTGTATTTGTTGTTTTTGAATGACACCGTGGCCCACATGGCTTCCACGGTGATGTGGAAATGTGCAGCCCACTACAAAATAAGAGCCAACGGGGAAGCCTTACATAAGCTCTGCGTTGCAGTGCATTTAAATGTTACATAAGAAATGTATTGTTAGCTCAACAGTTTATGGATCACACATATAACATATCATAATCT
>JAVDPK010001758.1:39683-51545 GCA_034780415.1 Cichlasoma orientale | reverse complement strand
AAAGCCATACCTACTGCTCAGCAATGTTGCTCAAATGTAAACAACATGGTTGCCTTATGATTATAGTGATGTTATACATAATGCATTGATAACAGATAATGTAGTATGGGTTCATTAAGTAGTAATACTCCTGTACACGCATGAGTATAATATGGTGTGAATACCTTGTAAGTGTGCATTATGTCTGGCTTATTGTTATTGATTATATAAACAGAAATACATTATGTAGATAATTACAGCATATTTAAAATTGTTTTGATTTAATGAGTATTAAAAACATATTTTTGCTTGACCATGTATTATATCTTTACTAACTCAGGGGTGACTAAAAGTATTTGGATAAAGGTTTAAGGCAAGGCCTCCAAATTAGGGCAAAATAGTTTTGCAGAAGGTAATAAGATGTCTTCTGAAGGGTTTTCTATTATGAAATGGGGGCTGTAATGTTATCCTGACTTCTACACTTATTTAATATTTTCATTAATCCTGTGAAGATATCCGGTGACAGGTCTTGTTTTTTGTTTTGTTTTTTTTCCTTCCTCCTAACCCTGTCAGATGCTGTTGAAGGGACTCAACTTGGGCTCAAACAAGTACGAGTTCTCCTCTCTGGCTGTGTCCCTGTCCCTTGAAGGCAAAGCGAGCCACAGAGAACTGACCTCCCGCCTGCTGTCTGATCTGTCGGGAAAGATGCTGTCACAAAGTGACATGGCACGAGCTTTTGACAAGATGCTTATAGAGCTCCCGGACCTCATTCTGGACACACCAGAGGCTCCACAGGTAAAACTGATGCAGGAGGGAAAGGGGAAGTCACTTCGCTACAGAGTTTAGCATGATTAAAAGATCAACTATGGTTAAGTGTAAACCCCTTTCCAATATTGCACATGCCATTCGTATCTTTCCACTATTATTGGGAGCATGAAGTTGCACACTAAATCACCATCTTTGTGCAGTGCAGTGGCCTAATTATGTGAATCAGTGTGAAAGCCTAAATTGGCTTAAGTGCTAAAATTACTGTCACAAAGAAAAGATGCCCTATTAGTTAGGCATGTTTGTTACACTGGTGTCACACTGGGGTTAAACATGTGATGTTTAACCCCAGGATATTTTCACCTGTTTCTTGCAGATGTTAGGCCAGTTTATAGCCAGAGCCATCGCGGATCACGTCCTCCCCATGTCTTTCCTGGACTGTTACAAGGGTAAAGTGGACTGTGAGCATGCCAGGTGAAAGCTGTAGTTACACACATTTAGGAAAGCCAGACCAAAATTGTATTGTGTGCCCTCCGGTCCTAACTGTGGTCTTTTTCTTTAGAGTGGCTTTAGACCGCGCTGCAGTGCTGCTGTCCATGAAGAGGGAGATGGTTCGTCTGGACAACGTGTGGGGTGTTGGTGGGGGTCTGAGACCTGTGAAGCATCTCATTAAAGAGGTAAGCTTCCTTTAAAAATGGACAAATAAGTCACTCGCTAGTCTCCGTACTCAAAATTATATAATAGTGAATCCCTGGTGTCTGAATTTGAAGCATTTGTATTGGCACATTGTTTGTGTTTGACATTATGCAATGCAAACAGAAGGGGAAAAATGCATGCTGGGTAGAGAGCCACAGTCTAGCCCTCCGCTGTGCTGCTGTGTCAGCAAAGCATTTTTCTCCCCTGGGAAGTGAGAACTGTTTAAAAAAAAAAAAAAAAAAAGGCACGAGAGGCTGACACACACTACATAGCCTTCAGCTGAAAGAGTGTCTCTCCCTGCCAAATTAATACAGCAAACCATGTTACATAAAAGAATATAAATGTTTTTAAAAAATCACATTTTATAATCCTCAGCATGCGCATAGATTTAAAAAAACAAAGCACATATTGCAATAAAAATGATGAATAAATGATCAAATTTAAGGTGTTCTAACAATACAACCTCAATGCTTCCTTTTCTCTACTAGTCCTTCATTCCTTTCCTTAACTGCTCTCCTTGCCTTGCCTCTCTCCTAAGTCAAGAAAAATTACCTTTAGAGAGGATTCGAGGCGACGGGCATCGGCCGCGGGGTCGTCATTTTCAAGCAGCATTGGTTTAAGATGGGGCTGGGCGATATATCGATTTTTTTATTTATTTTTTTTAAATATCGATATATTTTCATACACGATATAAAATGAGACCATATCGTTTATATCGATATAGTCTAGGTCGCATTTCAATCATACTTGTAGCTCCGCTAGTTCACCTTTCTCTTCTCCCAGTTTGTCTCTGCACAGCTCCGCATTGCCCCGCCTCTCTCCGCTTCACACGTTAATCATGCAGGAAGCGACCGCATGGCAGTGTTCCAAACTTAGTAACTTTGTTGCTAGATTTAGCGGCTTTTCAGACCCCACTGTCGACATTTTCCCCCCAAAAGCGACTAGCGATAAATGTAACGACTTTTTCTGGTGAGGTCGGAGAGTTTTGGAAACCTGAAATTCTCCGCTGTCGCCGTGTTTTGTCTACACACAGTCTGTTCGTATGCTTTTGACCTGTAAAAGTCCCTTCCTGCAGGTAAGAGCGCTGCCATACGCAGCAGAACTTACCGTAAGTCACGTGACAGAATAGCAGAAGTCAGTCTTTTATGTACGTTTACAGATGCTGCACTGAGCAGCTGGGCCCCTTGCTGTGATGCGTCAACGCATATGTCTGTGGATTTAAAATCCTAAAGATGTAATTTTGCTCATTCAGTCTGTCATGTACAGGAGCCTGTACCTTGATGTACAACTTTGTAAAGAATAAGTCTATTTTTGCTATTTTTGCTCTTTATCTTCTCTATTTACATTTTAATAGCACAGCTGTGAGTCTTTTTATAGAGGAAAAAGCATTAATTTATTTGCGTAGCATTATTTAAATATCACAATAGTTTATTTTTGAGTAATTTCTCATGTATATCTACAGCTGAATGTTAATAAAAATGTGTGTGTGACATTTGGGACATGTAGCTTTGACTCTGAAGTGCCTTTTTGTTTGTACCTTTTGGAGAGAAAATATATCAAGATATATATCATATATCGCCATTCAGCTAAATAATAGAAATATTACTTTTGGCCCATATCGCCCAGCCCTAGTTAAAGACATTCGACACGACAGCATCATAAATAGGTTTGTTATAGTCCAGCTACATCTGGATTTTATGAATCCAGATGTAACGCTGCTTGGAACATGTTTTTTATATTTAGGGTCACTTTTAATGAAATTTGCAGCATGGTACAGTGTGACTAAAATATACACACAGAAGACGTAGTGCATGGCAGACAGTTTGAGCATATTAAACGAGCGAAAGAACATGAATTAGAAGGACGAACTGTTTGAGAGTCTTCCTCCCTCCAAACCTCGTGGTTTCTATATTCCATGCATGTGCCTCTATTACACATCGAAGGTAAAAACAGCCCAGCAAAGGATCTACCGGTGCATTCTCGATTACAGCTCCCCCTGCGAGCCTCCTCTCTCTTCTGACCACATGATGCATGTTAGGAATTGAGACGTCCTTTAACATGGCATACTGAGATTGATTTCTGGGTCACCGGCAGGAGGATGGAGGACAGAGAATTATTGAAATGAGAAAAGCCCGAAGTGTTACATCCTGTGCAACTGTATGCACAGTTGGGTCCGTAAGTTTTTGGACAGACATTTTTGTAGTTTTTGCTCCAGTATAATCAAACGTATTGATATGTTTGATTTTAAATCAAAAATAAGTTGTGATTGAAGTGCAGACTTTCAGCTTCAGTCCAAGGGTTTTAAGAAAAGTATTGCATTAACTTGCTTATAAAATACAGCAATTTTTATACACACATCAATATGTTTGTACTTTGGGCTTTTCTCCCCTTGTCATTTCATTACAACTGAAGCAGATGTTATATCTGACATTGATTCAACGAGTTGAATTTGTATTTTATATGCTCAGATTCAGCCAAATGCTCCAAAACTGATAGAGAGTGCTTCACAGTGCAATAATGACCCAAAGCAAACTGCAAAAGGGACACAAGAGTTTCTCAAGGCAAAGAAATGGGATACTCTTCAGTGGCCAAGTCAGCCACCTGATTTCAACCCAACAGAGCATGTTTTACAGTTACTGAAGGCAGAAAACCCCACAACCAAGCAGTAAATGAAGGTAGCTGCCATAAAGGTCTAGTAGAGCATCTCAAGGGAGGAAAAACAACATTTGGAGACGTGCATGGGTTCTATTAGACTTCAGGCAGTCAAATGGACTGCAAAGGATTTTCATCCAAGTATTAAAACAGTCTTAGCCTGCTTAAATGGGGACTGCATATAAAAATAGATGTAATTGTTAAACAGTTAATGCACTGCTTTTGTTAAAACCCTTGAATTAGAGCTGAAAGTCTGCACATCAGTGTAATAAATAATCATTAGCACCCAAGGTCTGTGCGCTTGTATTGACAAGCTCTGCAGCTTGGTCTTTGTTTTTGTTTACAATTCTACAGTAATCTGGGATTTTGTTACTGTGTGAAGGTGGGTGTGGACAATGTGGGAGTTTCAAGAACACCACTTGTAAAACTAAGTTGTGCAACATTTAAAGTGTGTTGAGTGAGTGGCATGTCAGCCTCAGTACCCTTCAGACCCGCAGATTCTCCTGCCCAGTTCTGATTTCCTGCCTGGTTGTGTGCAGCCTGAGGCAGGGAATGGAACATTCACTTACAGTTCTCTCTATGTTCTCCACTTTTCAGTCTTTTAATTTGTTTACCCTCTTCTTGTTGACATTATATACTCTACTGTTAGGATTTATTTTATTTTGTTTTATTTTTTGGAGTCCTGCACAGATGACCAAACATCCCTGAATTGCATCCAAAGTTGACTCAGAAGCGTTGGTCATGCTCAGTGTTTTGAGCATCTTGCATCAATCACGCTCTCTAATGGAATGACTAATTGTTCCATAAATAGCTTTAAGTAAAACAGCGCTTGCTGATGTACGTGCAGATTTGCAGTGAGAGTGACAAAACCAAGCCTACTAATAAATGAAACTGAGACTGAAAGATTCGAGCAAAACTCCAAAAAATGAGAAATGTTTTTCTGTCAGAGATGTTAAACATTTGTGGTAGGTTTTATTTCCCAAAAGCGGGTAGGGTTATTGCTGGAGTAATGGCTAGATGAAAATATTTCAGAGCAGAGTACTTTAAAATGTTTACTTCTGTCCAGATGCTGTAATTTCACAATATCTCAGGTCTTTTGGAAAAACAAAGGAATACAAAAAGGATGAATTTGATACCAGGCAGAGCTCCTCGTGCAGCTCTCCCATCTCTGCTCTGAGCTCCTCCCACTGTGATGTACCATCATGTGCTTCAAATGTGTGATTTCTGGCTCCACACTGGATTTTAACTTGACACTCCCATGTCAGACTCCCTAAACTGGAAGAAGGCTTCCAGTGTGAATTTTATTTTTGTTCTTTATTATCCCTTTAATTGTTCACCTGAGCTGGACCTGTGGTTGGCCACAGTGTCCCATCATGAGTGGATGTGTTAAAATCTGCAAACAGAGCCCAGAGAAGTTACAGGACTCCAGTTGGCCTTTTTGCTGCCTATGGATTTTCTGTGTAAAAGAAAAAGGTTTTCGTACTGTAGCTTTAAGTAGAAAAGGTTTTCTTACATACACAGACAAATACTACATCTACTGTCTACAAGTTTGTAAATAATCATAGTGGGGAGTGTAGTGGTTTACACATTTGCCTAACAGCTGATAGATTCCCAGTTTGATCCTGGGAGGATTTGCACATCCCTTTGGGGTAAATGGACAGGCTTTTATATAGCCAGAATATATATTTATATATATTATACTCTATATTAGCACTCAAAGCGCTTTAAACAACATGTCTCATTCATACAAGCACTTTCTACACCTAAGTTCTTGTATGGGTTCAGCATCTTGCCCAAGGATACTCTGGCATGCAGGCTGGAGCAGCCAGGGATTGAACCACCAACCTTCCAATTAGTAGATGGCTTGCTCTACTTTCTGAGCCACAGCCCTCCAGGGTTGCATCGGGAAGGGCATCCTGCACTGTCCTGCTGGCAGCAATGCATCAGTTTAATCTCCAGCTGTTTGATGCCCTTGCCACACACTGCTAACCTGGTTGTTTGTGTGTGTTCATCTCAGATGAATCTTCTGCTCAAGGAGTACCTGATATCAGGTGACGTGGCGGAGGCGGAGCACTGTCTGCGGGACCTGGAAGTGCCTCATTTCCACCACGAGCTGGTCTACGAGGTATCGAGATCTTTTTATTTATATAAACCACACGAGGTTGAACAAACTAGACTGTTTCTCTTTTGTTTCTATTAGGGCTTCACACATAACAGGATTGGAGTTAAAATCGGCGAACCTTTTTTTTTTTTTTTTAAATAGTGTTTTCATTCTCTGGTGTCTAGTCAAATAAACTGAAGAGCAAAGCTGAAAAAAAAAAACCTCTTCAGTGACAGTCATTTCTGCTTTCTGCCAAGGACACTGTGTGTTTGGCAGTGACTGTCTCTTATTTGCAGTACATGTATTTGCTAAGCTCACTTTGAATCAATCAAATCAAAATGTGTCCTTGTGTAAGCATAAACACATAACTGGTTACCAAATTTCAAACGCGCACACGGTTGACAAGCTCAGTTTTGACAGCAGATTTTCTTCTGTTCCATATTAGACTGAGGACAAACACGCTGTTGACTAGAAGTCAAGAACAGATTCAGTTTTCTCCATCGAGGACACATACGCTTAGCGCATGTGTGGCAGCGGTGATACATCTGTGTGCTGGATTCTTGCTTCTGTGGTGCATATTATGCAGCTAAGTGCAGCCAGTTTTACTTTTCTGGCACTCAGACTTCAAACACATTTTTCACAAAGTCCAACACTGTAACCTCTAATCAGGTCTGCGTAGAGCAGGACTTGCTCGTGTTTGAACACTTGCTGATGAGAGCACAGTCGTGCTGTTAGTCTTATCTCGCCTTGTGCTGTCTCATGCCATGAAAAATTCTGCTGAAACACTTCCACCGTCTCCTAAAATGTTCAGCTTACAGATTGTTGATTACTGTTTTTTTGATATTTGACTTGTTGATTAGATGATGACACTTGGTGCATGTTTCTCAGTATTGCACATCATGTTGTGCGACCGCTGTTTTTCAGGCTGTAGTGATGGTGCTGGAGTCCAAAGGTGATACTGCCACTCATATGATGATGAAGCTCCTGCAGTCCTTCTGGAAAACGGGCCTCATCACTGTGGATCAGATGAACAGGGTGAGCCCCTCCCTTTTTTATGTACCAGCTTAAGTACTGCACCATTTTAGTAGTGTTACTTTAATACTAATCATGTTTATATGCTGTTTTTTTCTGCAGGGTTTCCAGCGCGTCTATGACGAGCTCCCTGAAATCAGCCTAGATGTGCCACATGCCCACTCTATCATGGAGGCCTTTGTGGACCTCTGCTACCAGGAGTCTGTCATCACCAAACAGCTGAGAGATGCCTGTCCTTCCAGGTGAGTTGGGGGTTCATAAAATCTCACCTTTGAGGCGAGTGATTGAAGTGACTATAAATGAGAGCGCAGGATACTGATAATTGGCATAATGACCTCCATAGTAAATGCATTACCTAGGCAATCTGAGCCTGGGTCAAAAAAACAAATCATGGGCGCCTGGGTGGCTCATGGGTGGAGCAGGCGACCACATTCATGTGCCACTTTGCAGTGCGGGCGGCGCGAGTTCGAGTCCTTTGAGAATCTTGTCAGAGCTACAAGCCCTTGCTCCTGGTTAGATGCAAATCTTTAAAAATGGCTCACACATATGCTGTTCCATTTTTCAATGAAGGCTCAATGATTTCTTAACCCAGTGTCATGCATTTTGGGCATTTATGCCTCAGATGATTTGTTGTACTGTGAGCTGCATACCAACACTAAAACATTTCTCTAACTTGACTTTCTCCACTAGAGGGCGAAAGCGTTTTGTAAGCGAAGGAGATGGAGGGATGATCAAGAACTAATCCGCAGGAGGAAGAGGGGCGGCAGCAGCAGCAGCAGCAGGAGGGGGAGGAGGAAGGGGTGTCTACTGGTTCTTACACCCTGTTTCTGCTCCAGCATGTTTCCCTGAAACCGGACATGCCTGCAGTCTTATGTTTCCTTGTTCCTCTCCTGGTAATGTTTATGTCATCAGTCAAACCAGCGTTGACGTTTGGTGGAAGTAAACTGAAAAGAGCGGCCTGGGTTCAGTTCCCTTCATCTTGTTCATCACTTTTTTTTGACCATTTTTGAAGAATATTCTGTATCTTTAGGGGTTCATGCGGCACTTTTGCCTCAGTCTTTGTACCTGTTTGTCAAGAATAACAAATCAGAACTGCAGAAGGACGGGGGACAGGCAGGGTTTTGTGGGAGATTAATTCGGTTTTATTTGTCTCTTGCTTTATTTCACCTGTTGCTGTGTCTTTTTGTTCATGTAATGTGCTATAAATGGAAACACGCACTCAAAGGACAGCGCGTACCTTATTTTCAGTGAGCATTTAGTGATTTAGCAGAGCAACAAGGATCTAAAACTCTTCAACTTCTATCCTTATTTTGAGGATACCGTGTTTCATACCTCTTGTTCAAGTGGTTCATTGATGGTTTATGAAAGATTTTTTTTTTTTTTTTTTTTTTTTTTTGGTTGAATTTTGGTCTTTGAAGCCAAATGTTTACTTTTGTAAAGCACCACTCACAGCAAGAGGTGTTTGGGCACTATTTGGGTGTTTATCTGAAGCTTGCATCAGGGCAAATACACTTCAGAAGCCATTTCTGAAAGTGAGTAGACATTGGGGGTTAATGTGATTTAAAATTTAATAAATAAGCAATATTTTGAGCACTCTGCTTGCAGTTAACTCATATTTACAGCCACATGGTCAGCAGGTGATTCTGGGCAGGTAGCCTTCATGTGCAAAGCTGCTCTAGTAATTGTCTTTAATGGAATATGTTTAATGCATGTGTAAAGACAACCCCAGCTTTTCTTGGAAGACAGTCATTGAGACTTTTCTGCCCCTGTCTTACAGTTTTACATGTTGACCAAAGTTATAATAAATATATTTCATTCATTAAAAAAATGCAACAAATTAAAGTTTCTGTGTTTTGTTCACACAAGCAGTGTGGGTGGGTAAGGTTGGGCAACCACAAATATATAAAGTCATGTGAAAAAGAAATTACACCCTCTTTCACTTCTAAAGTTTGTTCTTTTTTTTTGTTTACCTAGTCATTAGTGTATTCTACTCCCTTACTGCTTACATAAGCGTTAACAGGGTGGGTGTTCCTAATCAAATAAACTTGATTAATTGATCATCAGCAAGTGTGAGCACCTTTTTATATAAGCCATTTTGACAGTTTGCTGGTCTGGAGCACTCAGGTGAGTGTTAACACAATGCAAAAAAACAGTTTAGGTTTGCAAAGTTACTTCTGAACAAAGCACAGGACTTCTAGAAGAATGTTTCCCACCCAGTGCGCCGTGGCACATAAGCGTGCCGTGAGAAATCATCAGGTGTGCTGTGGAAGATTATCCAGACGAATTAAGAGGCTCAGAGCTGTTGAAGAAATTTGCGTGTCTCTTCCTTCAATTCCTACAAGAATATCAGCTTTGTGTTCAACTAAACAGGCCCAGATTTCACACTAAGTAAATTGAGACTAGATTTTGATCAATATACTTTTTGTGACATTTTTGTTTTGGTGGTGAGCCTTGTGATTTTTCTAATGTGAAAATATGTGCCGTGGCTTAAAAAGGTTGGGAAACACCGTTCTAGAACAATGTCCTCTGGACAAATGAGACCGAAGTGGAGATGTTTAGTGCAAACCAAATACAGCATATTGGCACAAATATCTCATACCAATTGTCCAGTACGGTGGAGGAGGGGCGATGATTTGGGCTTGTTTTGCATCCGCAGGACCTGGGCAGCTTGCAGTCACTGAGTTGACCATGGGCTCCTCTGTATACCAAAGTTTTCTAGAGTCTAATCTGAGGCCATCTATCTGACAGCTAAAGCTTGGCTCAAATTACCTTCATGAGACAGGACCATTATCCCAAGCACAGCAGCAAATCTACAACAGAATGACTGAAAAAGAAAATCATTGCACTGGCCCAGTCCATACCTCAACCTCACTGAAATGTGCAAACCTCAATAAACTGAAACAATGTAAAGAAGAGCGGGCTAAAATTCCTCCACAGTGATGTGAGAGACTGATAAAGTCAAACCAAAAACGATTACTTCATGCAAGTACAAGTCCACTTGTGTTTCCACACACGGCGTCTGCATTTTGGCCTAGTTTTTGTTAAATAAATAATGATAAGGCGTAATATGTAATGTGCTGTTGTTCGTGTGAGGTTGTAATTACCCAGTTCAGATTACTATTATTATGTCCTGACCCATAAAACCTTATAAGTGACAGGAGGGTGCACTTTCTTTTTCCACAACTGTACATCATTCACTTTGTTAGGTGATCCTGTGTATATTTTCAACCTTTTGCTTCTTTTGTGTCTGCACCTTCTCTGTCAGGTTTCTCCACTGATTTGAGCAGGTTTTACTAAAACTTGTAACCAGGAAGCAGTGTGAGGCTCAAGCTTGGACTGCTTTTGTCTGAAGACTGTGCCCCTTTAAGAAATGTAGCTCCGCTTTAACCCTAGCATAGTTTTATTATTCCTACGGTTAAATTAAATATGTTGAGGTAAATGTATATTAAACCAATTGTTCAAGCTTGTTTTATATGCTTAAATAAAATAAAAATTGCCTCGTAAATGTACGTTTTAAAATCAATTTAATTTTGAGGAGTAAACCAGTCTACGACATCATAGGCGTGCTGTAGGCAGCGCATGGATACGTCAGTGAAAGCGAGTAGTAACCAGGAAGTAGCTAGTAAGCTTAGCCAGTGACGGATAATGAGCAGCTGAGACTCTCGTGTTCGGACAGGTCGGTAACCGTTTGTTCAATGAACATGTAGCTATAACTAGGAAATGTATCCAAATTTTATTAGCTACAGACTAATTAAAGCCAAAATATACTGCTACAGACGACTGTTAGTCTTACAGCTGAGGTTAGCATCGAGGCAACTAGCGAGTGGCGTGGAGCCTGTAGGCGACGTTGCATTACCGGGGTGTAGAGGCGAGGAACTATTTCACCCTGTAAAACAGGTGTCGGGAAATTGCTGCTGAAATTGAGACCACTGCGTGTAAGATGGGATTAAATTTATAAAATAAAGACACGACTTTTCCTGCTATTTTAGGCAACGCAAGGTTAACATTTGCAAGACCGCGTTTTTAAGCTCGAGACGACGTGAACTTACACGGCTCCTTCAGGACTCGCAAGAATAATAAAGGATGGATTTTATTAGATGAATGTTATCCCGGTTGTTATCGCCAGGTTATATGCTGCTAAAACCCCGTCTTGAGTCCTGACTCCTTGGTCTGCCTTCATCGATGTTAGAGCTAGACCTGCTTATTCGTTTCAGGTGTACAGGTGTAAACTCAGACATCCTCATGCAGTACTGTGACCATGCGTTTGTCACAAGTTGCCCACAACAACGATGGTATCGCTGCACAAACATTTTGCGATACTTCATACATTGCAAGGCATCCATCAACCTTCTCTCTGGTTTTTCTCCTCCTTCCCGGGGCTGCTCCATGTTCAGCATCCTTTGTTCAATATGTCCACTATCCCTCCTTTGCACGTCCAAACCATCTCAGCCTTACCTCTCTACCTTTGTCTTCAAAGCGCTCAACCTGATGCTCCTGGCCTTGCTTCCCTTACACCAAGGTCTTCTACGCACACAATATATCTGATTTCCTTCTCACCATCATATAAGACAGGGATCTTCAACTCCAGGCCTCAAGAGCCGGTGTCCTGCAGGTTTTAGATGTGTCTCTGCTTCAAC
>JAVDPK010001758.1:24419-39583 GCA_034780415.1 Cichlasoma orientale | reverse complement strand
TTCAGGTGTGTTGGATCAGGGACACATCTAAAACCTGCAGGACACCGGCTCTCGAGGCCTGGAGTTGAAGATCCCTGATATAAGACATCTCTCTCACTTCACCAGTTAGTCCCTCTCTTACCTCCAGACTCCTGTTATCCCCCTCTCCTCTTCCTTTGTCTTTGGCCAGCAGTAGCACAGTTTTTGCTGACACCTTGATAGCCAACAGCACCGGAGGTGGTTGGTGATAACCTGATCCAATGTTGAATAATCATTCTTGATTGTCTGCATGTTTGATTTGGCCAAGATTTTACACCATGCAGCCCTACCCGTTCATCTGGGCTTGGGACCGGTGCTAGGAGTATACTGGCTTGTAGCCCTCTTACGTGGCTGTGTTACTTCATGCATTGCAAGACAATTATCAGTAATATATCTTGAGATTTGTGTGACCTAAGAAGAAAAAATACCTATAAAAGAAGCAAAAGCGGGAATTTTATATTCATTCATTAGTTTAATAATATTTCAGTATAGTTAATCAGCTCTGATTTGATTTCTCCAACTATCTGCCATTTTCCGCCTTTAACTTTATTCTTATTCACGCACGCTGGTTAACCTACACTTGACTCATTCATTTGTTAAGTACATCCACTAGAAGTCACGAAGTAGTAACTCTTGTATTTGAAGGGGAATCTCGTTAGATCACCTTCACGTTTTAGTAAAAATATCAATATTGGCACCATCTATTCATCTGTCCATCCATTTTGTTAACCACTTAAGTGCTGCAGGGAGACTGGAGTCTGTCACAGCTGTTAAAGGATTAAAATTTGCACCACTAAATTAATAGCATCACAAGAGGAAGCTATATGTTACTAATACGTATGTTGCTAAATCAGCATAATGTCACATTGCTAATGCACAGGACAACTGAAAGGAAAATGCTGGAGAGAAAACTAAAACTGTGGCAATTGAAGATCATGTCACCACACCATTACATCATTTAGTTAGAGCATGTGCAAGTGGATTTATTTATTTTTTTAACTGGGTATTTGTCCTTTTGTATGTCGCCTATTTTGGTCACAAATCTTTATCTGGACTTTTTGTGAATGGTGTGTGTTGTTTCTTGTATGAAAAAAAAAAGACATATTTTTCAGGGGTTGTGAACAAATTTTGCTGGAGAGTTTTTCATGTCATTCACTTTACATGCTGTGCGCTAATTAGAAATTTACGAATGTACAAATTTATTGTAAAAATAAAGAAGAGACGGGCAACCCACCCTTCAACCATGTTCTTTTTCAAATCTTGCTTGGTATCTCACTATGGGAAGCACCCTCTGACGTGACCAATCTTGGAAGCTCCACCACCACCACATCTGTCCTAGACAGACCAATCATTTCAAGGACACGGGTCTCCCAACCACCTTATAGCCCCTGCTCCCAAACCAGGCATTCTCGTTTTCTTCCCTGTGAGGATCATAAAAGCTCCTCAGCTTGTGGGTTGATTATCTCGGGTAAAGACCCCCCTCCCCTCTACATGAGGATGTTAACGTGGATATCCTCAGAGATGATAATGATGAGGATGAGGAGGATGCTATTCTCCCTCCTGCTCAGGCGTCGCCACCTGACCACTCAATCAGCGGGGAGAGTCAGCCCTCCCCATCTACCCGCAAAGTTGATCTACAAGAGATATGTAGGCACGTGGCAGCCAGGCTGTCCATTAGCTGGCCTACAGCGCAGGATGATGAGGAGGAGAGGGACCTGTACAACGGGAAAATATTGCCCGCTCGTCAGGCACCCCCCTAGCAGCTCATGCCCACTGTCCTGGCGTGTATGAAGGAGATGAAGCATTACTGGGATAAACCTTTTCACCACAGGGTACCCGTCAAGGAGAGGTTTTGGGGCTCACTGAACCCCTGGTGGTGGAACAGTCAGTGGTGTTTCATCTCCACCCAAACCAACGTTCCACCCTCCCAGGTAAAATGGAGCATTTCACAGCCACCATGTACCAAAAGGTGTATAAGTTGGCAGCTCAGTCTATAAATAATCTTAACATGGTCACCTTGCTCTCAGCCTACCAGGCTGAGTGAGCTGTTTCAGGACATGGGCCACCTGCTGGATAAAGGTAACCCCAGTCCTACAGTTTGGGAGGAGATATGTATCGTTGCGGCTCTTAATTTCCGGATCACTTGGGGTGCAGTGCAGGGCTACCATGTCATGGGCTTGGCCGTGGCAGGGGAAAGATCACTGTGGCTCAATCTCCCAGCCTGCCTGATCAGGATAAGCACGTCATTATGGATTCCCCAATCAAGCAGTCACAGGCTAGGGGATTATTTGGAGAGGCAGTAACCGCTATGCAGCAGGCTAGTGTCCTGAGGAAAAAGCAGAGTGAGGCTTTTGACCTTTGACTTTCCTGAAAGGTCACGCCACCGCCAGCCCACCCGGGCTTTACGGCTATGGCAGCAAGAGGGCGTAATATAGAGGGGGATCGTTACTTCCATACTGTATTTATGTTCCCTAAATTCTCACCAAAATACAAATTTAGAACGTTAACACAAAACGTTTTGTTCCGATTTATTCGACAAGGCGACTGGTTCACATTGATAAATCTACAGGATGCTTATTTCCACATAGGCATTTAACCAGCACACAGGAAATTCCTCTCATTCGTGCTGGCACTTGCACCGAGGGTTTTCACTGTGTGTGTCAAAGTGGCTCTGAACTAGGGCTGGGCGATATTTTTAGGAAATATAAATATATTTTCATATGCGATATAAGATGAGACCATATCTTTTGTATCAATATAATCTATGTCGCGTTACAATCATACTTGTAGCTCTATCAGTTCACACTGCCACGCCTCTCTCCCTCAGCGCTTCACCCGTAAATCATGCAGGAAGCGACAGCATGGCAGTGTTGTCAACTTAGTGACTTTGTCACTAGATATAGTGGCTTTTCAGACCCCCCGGCGCCTTTTTTTCAAAAAGTGACTTGCAGCAAATTTAGCGTCTTTTTCTGGTGATGTTGGCAACTTTTGGAAACCTGAAATCCTCCTCTGTTTCAGTTTCAGTTTTCCCCCAACTATAGTAAGGTGGTCCTGCGCCCTAACCCGGCTTTCGCGCCTAAGGTTAGGGAATCTACCGATAGCTGCTCCATAATAAAGTCATATGTAAAAAGCGTCATGAGTGCGACTGGAGCTATTAGCTTTTCACCCCCCACCATTTGCTGATAAGAGCCAGAGGCAGCTTAATTCACTTTGCCCTGTCAGAGCATTACGCTTTTATCTAGACAGGACTAAGGGGTTTAGGAAAAGCAACCAGCTCTTTGTGTCCTGGGCCCCCTCACATAGAGGGAAGTCTATGTCCCAAAAAAGGAATTTTGGCTGACATGTCAGAAAATATATCATATATATCATATTTATATATCATAGCTTTCACTGGCTAGCTATAAAATACCATGTCTCAGCTGCACGTATACACACACACACACACACACACACATATACAAATGCCTAATTGTATACAGTTCTAGTTTTCTCAAAAAGTAATATTAGCACTTTACACTTTACTTGATGTTGTCAGTTTATCAAAACTTATCAGCAATGAGACTCAGCATGATAAATCTTAACTCTTTCTTATCTTCTTCCCAGCTCCTGTAGAGTAGGATGGGCAGGCAGAGGAAGAGGGTGGTGACAGGTGAAGCTGCTCCACCTCCAAGGAAAGATGAGAAGCCATCTGCATTTCACCGCAAGGACAAGAAAAAGAAAGTTCATATTGGGAAAATGTTTATCAACATCTCCATTGGTCTCTGCATATTCAGCCTCATCTGGTTCTTTTATGCCATCTACATGAGATCCAGCCTGGCTAAACGGGTGGTGACTTTGCACCCATCTCCTCCCGTCCTGGATGCCAATAACACCGATGCCAGGGTTTCTCCAGAAAGGTTCTGGGGGTCATACAGGCCTCAGGTCTACTTTGGCATGAAAACAAGGAGTCCTAGGTCTATTGTGACAGGTATGCTCTCTCACATTCGAGTCAGGCTAAATACTTGTCATTAAATGTTTTAAGGAAAACAGTGACTTATTGTATTGTAAATATCAGAATATTGAATAATGAAGATCTAAATAGAAACAATATAGCAATGTTGGAGTTAATGTTTCTTAAAATGCCTTGGTAGAAAAACATATCAGTCTTTGTGGTTTTATTGTTCTCCTTACTCTGGTGAAATACTGCATCGTACTAATGTTCAAACAATTGAGACTGTGAATACTATAAATAAATACTATAATTTTCTTTTTACCTTTCCAACTCCACTAAACTGCACTAAACTTAATACATCTGATTCTTTGGAAGTTGCTGCTTTATCCTCAGATCAGTTTTGGGGGAATTCTCCAATCTTAAATCTCCATAAGGAAGAATTGGTGTTACAATTAAACTGAAGAACTGAAGTCACAGTGATAAGCTTTATTGCTGTAACTAAAATATAAACAAATGTCTAATCATACACTCTTCATACACTCAGTTGAACAGGTCCACCTGTTCAACTGCTCGTTACCACAAATATCTAACCAGCCAGTCACATGGCAGCAACTCAATGCATTTAGGTGTGTTGACATGTTCACGTTGACCTGTTGAGGTTCAAACTGAGAATGGGGACGAAAGCTAACAACAGAAAGGCTTAACCACTTGTTACAAGCAAAGTATCCAGAAGAGCATATCTGAATGTACGACACGTTGAACCATGGATCAGATGGGCTACAGCAGCAGCAGTATCCCACCTGTCACCTAAGAACAGGGTATAACTGAGGGTATAGTTCCCACTGGCTCACCAAAATTGCACAATAGAAGATAGGAAAGATGTTGCCTAGTCTCGTGAATCTCGATTTCTGCTGTGACATTCTGATGGTAGGGTCAGAATTTGTTGTAAACAACATGAAAGTATGGATCTGTCCTGCCTTGTGTTAACGGTTCAGGCTGCTGGTAGTGTAATGATGTAAGGGATATTTTCTTGGCACACTTTAAACTGCATAGTACCAACTGAGCATTGTTTGAGCACCACAGCCTAGCTGAGTATTGTAGATGACCATGTCCATCCCTTTATGGCCACGGTGTACCCATCTTCAGTGAGTTCATTGTCCTCAGGCGACCTCCACAGTCACCAGGACTCAATCCAATAGAACACCTTTGGGATGTGGTGGAACAGGAGATTCACATCATGGATGTGCAACTGACAAATCTGCAGCAACTGTGTGATGCTGTCATGTCATTATAGACCAAAATCTCTGAGAAATGTTTCTAGCACCTTGTTGAATCTAATGCCATGATGAATTAAGGCAGTTCTGAAGGCAAAAGGGGGTCCAACCCAGTACTACCAAGATGTACCTAATAAAGTGTCCGGTGAACTTAAATCACAACATGAATGCCATCCTTATATGATGCTGCACAACACTGGTTTAGAGCAGCAATGTTATTTATATCCAGAGCCTTGTCTCTCCAAGCTCCACTTGTCTACTCAGGGTCCTTAGTTGAAAGGATACATAGATATAAAACAAAGAAAAAATTATTTGACTGTAACATTTTATTACAAAAAATACAGACTCAAGAATAATCAGTTTTTGTAGATGTCTTATTTACTCTGAAACAAGATGATCAAGTCAGTGGAATAACAAAAAATTCTGTTCAAGGGTGGACTTTCTGTTTAATATATAAATATGTAATTATTGTTATTTTTGTGTTTGTATTAATCTTTAGTAATCCTGAATATTTGGATAAAATCCTGGGTGCTTGGCAAAATTAAGAACACTTTGGCCACATTTTAATTAATATTATTGGTATTTAGTTGGTAGGACTAATTGCAATACATTTTGCAGTACTAGGTAAGCACCATGCGCTGCTGTTTTGGTAGACAAGAAATTTTTGCTGCATAATCGTGAGCATAATTTTTACATCTTTAAACTTCATTTCTTTTATTTGCATGTGTCTTCAGGCATGATGTGGATGCGTCAGTTTTCTGATTTGGACATGAATCTCAGGCACACTTGCGAACAGGGGGATCATCTTCAAGGCTATGGATGGCTCATGCACGATGGGCTCACCTTTGGTGTCCAAGAAATCAGAGACAATGATTTCACACTGACCACCGAGTTTGTTAAGCGGATGGGGGGGAATCATGGAGGAGACTGGACGTGGAGGGTCACAGCCAAGCAGCATGTGAGCAGTAACTGTTCTGATTTACTGCATGTGCAGCTGTTCTCTCACATGATCAAATACAGCTGAATATTTTGTGTGATCTATGTTAAGTTAATATTTTTTAAATGTATCTGTGGTTTTCCACTACTGATTTTATTCTGTTCTTCAACCACCAGAGCTCTGCCCCCCAGGCACCAGTCATCTCCCTGATGTTTTATGCAGCGGCAGACGGACAGGGCTCACTGCAGGCTCACGTTGAGGAGAGGAATCGCCTCGCTTCGATCACTGGTTTCTCAGAAGAGCTTGGAAACTTTAAGATCACCTTCCGAAAGCCCGTCACTGGGGAGTTATCCAGTGCTAAATATGCCACGTAAGTGCATGAGTCCAAGAATGAATGGGAAAATTCGTAGACCAAATACAAAGACAAGGAAGTTGGAGGGAACATGCTGTACAGTGACTGCTCAGTACTATCAGGGTTCTATCCATCAGACAACAGTTGTCTAAGCTTTAATAAATGGGGTATAACTGAAAACAAAAAATCAGTTGTCAGTTAGTGAGGTAAGGCAAACCTTGATAGAAAGGTGAAAGCATCTTGTTGTGTAAGTTCAGTGTAATAGCCAGGAGTCGTAAATCACTGAACATCAAATCATTTCTTGAAGAGAATCATTACTTAAATGAGCCCTACAATTTTAATTGTGCCGCACCACCTTGGATGGTGTGTTGTAATAAGATGTAGAGTGATCCTACATTATTACTGCAGTGCAAAAAAAATCCAACCACTAGATGTCAGCAGATGAAGATTTTCAGACTTATGTTTAATGATGAAAGTTTTCTTAACATTGTGATATTTATTTTAGCCAAATATGTACAAAACATTTTAAAACCAGAACAAAGAGGCCTGTGTAATTCTGAAACATCACAAATGATTTTAATGCAGTGAAGGTGTCAGTCACATTATGAAAGAACTGCCATTACTTTTTATTGAGTGGATCAGGACTATGCTAGTTTTCTGCTAGCAGCACTTACAGGGAGCAGCAGTCTTTTCAGTACAGCAGGAGATATCAAAGTTAAGCTACAGTGTGCTAAGGCTACCTAAGTTCAGTTAAGCTTGCTTAAATAGTAGTAGCTGAATCCACACTACACTTTAAGGGTTTGTGTTTATTGGTTCTGCAGTGCAGTTAACGCTAGCGTCCTATGTTTTTCAGTTACAACTACCTTCAGACTGTGTCTCCCGGGTTGGAGAAGCTGAATGACATTGTGAAGTTCAGTCTGAACCGCAGGTTTGTGTACAGCCCTCCTTCTGGTGAGAAGAGGCATTACATTGGTGTAGACACCTACAAGCCCCCCCACCACCAAAACCAACAGAAACCTGCCGATCCAAGGAAGGAAAGCGACTTTGTGGTTTACCAGGTGACTGTTCAAACACCTTTCCAGATCGAGGTTCTGTTTGAGTCTGGAAGCTTCCACAATCGCCCCAACCAACTGGTGGGCTCCACCATGACTCAGGAGCTGGAGAAAAGAAAAGCTGACTTTGATGCAAAGTTTGAGAAAACCTTTGGCCTTGAGAAGAAAGGTTTTAGCCAGGCATATATTAAATTTGGCAAGGCAGCTCTCAGCAACATGCTGGGTGGACTGGGCTACTTCTATGGCCAGTCGGTGGTACAGTCAGTCTACAATGAATACCCGCTCCTTTATCCTGAAGGTGCTTTATTCACTGCTGTTCCATCACGCTCTTTCTTTCCCAGAGGATTCCTTTGGGATGAGGGCTTTCACCAGCTACTGCTGAGCAAGTGGGATCCCCAAGTGACGAGGGAGGCTATTGCCCACTGGATAGACTTGATGAATATGGAGGGCTGGATCCCACGTGAGCAGATTCTTGGAGATGAGGCTCGCAGCAAAGTCCCAGCTGAATTTATTGTTCAGCGAAATGAGAACGCCAACCCCCCTACACTTTTCTTAGCTCTTCAGGAACTTATTGACCAACTCTCATCCAACCCAGACAAGGCAGCATCCCAACCAACCTTGCCTTTGCTCCGACGGCTGTTCCCCAGGCTTAAAACCTGGTTTGAATGGTACAACACCACACAGACAGGGCTCCTACCCAATTCTTACCGCTGGCGTGGACGCGACAAGGACACCAATCTGTTCCTCAATCCCAAGACCTTGACTTCTGGGCTGGATGACTACCCACGGGCCTCACACCCCTCAGCAGATGAGCGTCACATTGACTTGCACTGCTGGATGGCTTTGTCCTCAGGCATCATGGATAGAATAGCTCACCTTCTAGGGGAGCCCCACGAGGACTACAAGCTCACGCATGAAGTGCTCAGTGACAACAACCTGCTCAATGAGCTCCACTGGTCAGAACAACTCCGTGCTTTCAGTGACTTTGGCAACCACACAGAGGATGTATCCTTGCAGAAGGAGAAGGTATATGTACCTCCAGGACAGCCTCGTCATCAGTTCCCCGTAGCACGTCTTGTTCGCTCTGTCCGCAGGGCCCCCAAAGCGCAATATGTTAATGCTTTGGGTTATGTTAGCTTGTTCCCCTTCTTACTGAAAATTCTCCAGACCGACTCACCCAAACTGGAGCACATTTTCCGAGACATGAGAGACTCCAATAAGCTGTGGACACCCTTTGGCCTGCGATCACTCTCCAAGTCCGATCCCCTTTACATGAAGCGAAATACAGAACATGATGCCCCCTACTGGAGGGGACCCATCTGGATTAACATCAACTACTTGGCAGTCAGAGCCCTCCACTACTACATCCACACAGAAGGGCCATACCAAGAGAAGGCAGCTGTTCTTTATGAGGAACTCAGGACTAACATCATCAATAATGTTTATAGACAGTATGTTGAAACAGGGTATATTTGGGAGCAGTACAATGACAGCACCGGCAGGGGACAGGGAAGCCATCCTTTTACTGGCTGGTCAGCTCTGACTCTATTAATGATGGCTGAACAGTATTGATGCTGTTGATTTTTATCTCAGATCTTTTAAGATATTGGCCTTCATTTATCTGGATGTGATTGAATCAACATTGTGCAGTAAAGTGTAGCGATACAGACTGGTTGACTATGCTAATGAGATCCAAAATTAGAAATTGGCATTTGTGATCACATTCTCTTATTTAACCTTTAATCAAAATAAAGTGTTTTACACAAGTATTTTTGAAGTAGTTTTAAACAAGTCTAAGTGCAGCTACATTGTCTTTGCCAAGTATTTGGAGCCAAAGTCTGTCTAGTGCTTCAGATGCATTTAACTTAATTGTCTGCACCTTCTCTGGTTCAGCCTTTAATATGGAAAAAGAAGACATCCATTTTTCTAGAGGGGAGGACCATTTTTAAACAGACCACTGTTTGCTAAAAGTTTCCTGGAAAAGTTGTACGAGTTGTGCTTTCACTTGACAAATAAGGGCCATTATCTGTAACTGTGCCATTTTCTCTTTAATCTATCACATGTCTTTGATTTTCTGTCTTAATGATTGATTATTTTGACGTTTTATTGTTTAATCAGTCTTTCAGAAAAAGTTTAATTCAGTCTACTTGAACATTTTTTGTTGCCTGTGGTTTGACTGGCAGGGAATACAGAACTGACTGTGACATTGGTTTTGTCAAAAAAATTAAACGGTTTAAATGTTTTTTGCCGGAGTGTACTTTATTTTGGAAATACTTGTGAGTTATCAATATTGGAATAATTTTTTTTATTTGCTAAGCCTTTAACTGCAAGCCTTTGACTTCCAAAAGAAAGAAAATGACCAGGCTCTAACTGCTTATCATTTATACACTCGTTCACACTTTATTACTACTTCTACTACTAGTAACTGTAGATTATATTTGTCTCTCACAAATGAAGCAAACTCAGCAGTCTTTATTTTTCTTTATTAATTATAACAGTTATAAAACATTTATTATACTGTATAATGATCAAATTCTGGCCTACACTTGGAATATAATTTAATGATGAATTATGCTTTATTCATCACAAAAGCTAGGACAGTCCTGTTACAGCAGGCTGAACATTAAACAATCTATCAAAAAAGATCAAGTAGAATAGCTACAAAAAGAAAAAACTCAAAGTAAATATTACACAGAATGAGGGGCACGGTTAAATAAATGGGAAAAAAAAAGCTCACTGAATAACAATCTATAAGACAATAAGGAGATTCAAAGGAAAAACTGAAACAAATAAATGCAGGTATTGTTATATGACATGAGGTTATCGGTCCTTGTGGCTGCAGACCCGAGACAGATGTTGGAGAAAGTGCTTCACTGGCTGTTCAGTAAATGGCGCAGAGGGTGGTGAGGATCTATTATCCATTGGCCATAGCCACGGCCATTTGGATGACCTCTGACAGCTACTGCGTATGCACAAGTGGGCCAAAAATATTAAAACCGCTGCTAATTTTGATCATCTTATTACAATGAACTGTTCTGCTGGGAAGCAGTGGATCCTGGTGTTCTTGTGGATGTTACTTTAACTACTGACCTACATGATATTGTAGATAAAGCACACCCCAGCATGGCAGCAGCCTCCCCCGATGAGACAGTGTGCCCCACCGCCCCAGAAAAACTGCGCACAAAGGAGCCCAAGCCACTGACCCGGACTCTGCATACCTCAGAGCTCAGTACAATTAAGCATCCATAAGCTGTGCCTAAATTATCCTGAGCCACAGTGGTCCCTTCCAACAACCTACAGAACCCAAACTATCCACTGCCAGTGTCCCAGTACCAGATATCACAAGACACTGGCAGATTAGAACTGTTTGGGTGGCTCAAGAAGGACCTACATAATGTTATGCATTATGTAGGTGGTCCTTTAATATTGTGGCTGAAATTTTAAGTGTCCATTTTTAATTCACACATTATCTTAAATTAGTAAAGTTGTTCTTATTGGCAGTAGATGAAATCCCACCATGGGCCCTTTATCTTCTAAGCTCCAAATCTTTGTAATATCTTTGAGAGCATATCACCCACCCTCCAGGACCAGATATTATCCCAAAAACATGATTAAGCCTGAGCTCTAAGTGTTAATATTTAATGAATATTACACAGTACCACGGAGAGGCAAAGTGTGGTTTTCATTCTCGATGTACAGCTTTAAAAGAAGATTATCTGCTATTCCAGTTATTGACATAAACTGTGCATATTTTGCAGGTAATTCCTGTCATTGTCAGTCAAAGCCGACAGTAGCTTCAACACACTGTGACCTTATACAGCAGCCGGTCCTCTTTCTTTTGTCAGATGGCACATTCAAAGGCCTCTAGCTGACGTCAATTTTCTTTTCCCTTTTTTTAACATTTTTTGCATGGTTTCCATGGAGCACAGTTGTTGTGAGGGCTTGGTGCTTAATTAGCCAAGATCAAAGCATAGAGAATACATAGATGGCAAATTCTTTTCACTCCTTGACATATGCTGCCATACATTCATGCACGGGGGCAAAGAGTGGCAATGTTCTTATTAATACTTTGACACCAGATATAAAACGCTGGTACTGAGAGCACTGATACTGGCTCTCAGTATGTGTGCAATGACCACTGGGTTGCAGCCTCTACACTTTTATGAATCCTTTGAATGGACTAGATGTGTGGTTGTATAGTTGAAGGCTTAGCATGGTGCTTTAAGGTTGCAGGGCTAAAAATAGTACCTGTATCAGTTAGCAGAACAGCAGATAGACTGTGAAGCTGCACATTGGTCGTCCTGCTGAATGTATTAAAAGCTACAGTGTTAGTATCTCGTTTTCCTCGATACTGTCATTAACAATAAGTTTAAGCCTGTGTGCATCTCCAGGAAGGTTCAAAATTCATATTTTAGAATTTTCACATCTTGAAACGATAGCTTGACTGAACCGTTGTGAGTATAGATCACGAAAAGCTGGTGTATGATTTATCGGTGTGAAATAATTGGCTTCGGGTTCAGTCACGGAAGACGCAAGCTCGTGGTTTGACCCCTTGACCTGCTAACGCAAAGCAGAGTATCAAGGGATTTCGGACACAGATGAGCCACATCATCTGCCTTTTTGCTGCTTCTCTCAGAGGAAATGGATTCCACATCCCCTCAATGCAACTACAGTCGAAAATGCATTTATTTCTTTGAAGAGTGCGGACAATCTGTGTGACTAAAGCACTCACTGCGCAATCCATCCCCCTCACCCAGGACCCTTTTTTCACAGTGAGATGGGATAATAGCCAAACAGCATCAGAGCTAACTAATGTGACTGCATAATAAACAGATGAGTCAGGGAGTATTCATTTGCATATCATCCCAACCTTATCAGAGCTTCTATATAGTGAATATTTTGTGATTGCCTGCTACCAGTGATTCGACTGGTGAGTGCCATGAATACAGTGTCCAGAAAGCAGCAGCTCAGTGTGGAAATAGTTTTTTTTTCCATGATGGAGATCATTATACATGTACAGAGTAATTATAAAGTTGTCTAAAAGCACCCCCTCCCACCACCCCAACACACATGCACACACATACACACACGTACATGCGCGCACACAGCAGTGACTCCTGTATTGAATGTAATTACTGGGAAGGTATGCTAGAGGGAGCTAATTAATAAGGCATTTGTGAGTGGAAAAGTGGCTTTTTGAATACAGCTTAGCTATCATTTTACTTACAATGGAGAGCTACTTAGAATTAAAGCAGTATAAGTGGATAATTATGCTAATGGATCAATTTGGATTTAAGATATGGTGGCAGGCTGTATTTCTAGATGATCACTGTTCATGCATTACAGCACTACAGTGGCTCTAGCACACAGGTTCTGTGCTCATGTGGGCTTGCATGTTCATATTATTTCACTGCAGATATCAGATATTTTGTCCTGAGGCCACATAATGCTCTGTTTGTGTGTGTGAGTGTGTTCTCCTCTGACACAACTTTTTTTTTTTTTTTTTTTTTTTTTTTGCCTTTCGTACAAACAAACAAAGCTCCTGGCCTAACTGGCTATGAATTTGTGCTTCTTGGGAAATATGTGTATTCCTCAAGCCTCTTGGCTGTGAACTGTTTAATGGGTCACTTCTCATTAGCGTACTGCATGTTAATGTTGTTGTGGAACTCCATCTTTGACATCACTGACCACACAGGACAGCATAACGTTTGTTCTCCCTGACATCAAAACGGCAAGCCTTCCTCTCATTATTTGATTGCAGAGCCATCCTAATTGCTGTTTATACTAAATGGCTTTCAATAAAATTTGCTCTAGGATCCATCATAATCACTTCTACAAACACTCACTTTGCCCCTCCCCCCACTCAGAAGCTTGCTGTTTAGTACCAAACTTGCCTCAGCCAACATAGGTCTATGTATGTTATGTAAGGCCCACTATAAATAGGTTCACCCGGGATCTTTTGTCTTTACCTGATTCGCTCTTAGCCCAACAGTTTTTATTTCTGGAGAGAGCTGTGGAAGCTAGTGCAATGTAGAGCCGGCCGTTTCCATAGTTACTTTTGTTAGCTGCAAGCTCTTAACATTCTTCATCTGTTTCCTCACATGTCTGCTGTTAGCTATTTGTTTGAATGTGTTTGCATTGCAGGTCTCTGTAACGACCAGTAAACGTGCATCAGTGAAGCACTGATAGAAATAATGCTTTCTAATAATTAACGGTCATACATTTTCATACACTTTGTGGAGTCACTTGATAAGAGAAAGAGCAACAAATAGAAATCAGTGTGGGTGCAGATGAGTCAGAGACTAGAATATGTCAACCTATTAACTTAAGTTGGTCAAAAGTACATGCAATTAGTCCCATGTTGTGTGATAATGATTTAGTGTAGTGGATGTTATTGAGCTTCAGTCTAAGGGGATTGCTGATTTATCTGTTAAATCAAATATTATAGGTTTATTATTTGCATTATTTTATTTTAATCTTCTGTTATCTAACAGTATGCGCATTCTGTGAGTGAAGGAATGCCTCAGTTTGAATCAAACCTGTGGAGATGTTGTAATTGACACAGAAAAAAAATGTTAATATCGTAGCATTTGTTTCTTTTTTTTTTTTCTTTTTTTTTGGATTTCTTTTGAAAATGTGCAGGCAGTTAGGTAACACCAGGTGCAGTAGCTGGATCGGGCCCAAGAATTGGACTGTCAGAGAGCTGTGAGCATGGATCCAACAGAGAAGAGGGCAAGGTGGGAGCCATGCGAGTGCAGCGTGTGTGGAGGAGTCTGGGGGCATAGTTAAAGAAACACTGGGGCATTCCGCAATCACGATTGGAGAGCTGAATATGATTCTCACCCATCCCTGTTGTAGAACCAAAGAGTACAGGCGGCTGGGGACCAAAGTGGGCGAGTGTGAAAGTATTTTTGGATCGCACGGGAAACCTGCCACACCAACAGCAGCAGCAGCATCGGGGCCTGGTACCGGGCTTCCCTAACCCACTCCCACTCTCAGAGGAAGAGCAGGAGAGAGATGTTCCTTCAAAGATGAACCACGCTTCCGCTGCTTTCATTTTTCTTATTTGTGCTATTTCTCTTTCAATTGCCCAGTGTTTGGATGATGATGTAGTATATATAACTATGCAGAGCCCCACATGACAGAGAGAGAGAGAGAAAAGAGGGAGAGAGGGAGAGAGAGAGAGAGAGAGAATAACGAACTTGGCAGCTGAGGCGAGTATCTTGTATTTATAGAAAGTCGTGTTTCCGGCAGAGGTTTCTGTGGTTTTAGCACTCCCAATCCATTTTTGCGGTGTCTTACGGGCCCCATTGTAGTCAGGTTTAGATTGAAGATGTTCCCTCATTGAACGCCTTGGGGGGGAGATTTGACTGTGAGACGTGTCAGAATGTGATTTGGGGGTGGCAGATGGATTTCTCCTAGCACCGTTTAACCCTGACTTTCGTAGGATTTCTCCATAAATGTATTTTGCAGTCAGAAACAGAATACATTAGTAAAAAGTACAGCTATGAGGCTGAATTTAAATATATATATATATATAAAAAAAAAAATCCCAGCTCGCCCCTACGGGCGGTCTTTTTGCCCTTCAAGCTCGGGTCCT
>JAVDPK010001758.1:10432-24319 GCA_034780415.1 Cichlasoma orientale | reverse complement strand
CTACCATGTTCATTTTTTTTTATCAGGTTTTTTGTATTTGTCTTGTAGATCCAGTGCAGTAATTTCTGTATTAGCTCTCCAGATCATGGTGGGTTTGAAGTGCTTTTTTATTTCAAACAGCAACGACAGCCTCTGCATCTCAGTGGATTTCCTGGTATGGATCAGGTTCGTCTATTATTTACTCTCAAACACTGTGGGCTGCAAAGCTGGTTGACAGGATGCCAAGGCATTGAGATTTTTGGGAGTTACTGTACACATCAGATTCATTTTAAAGTATCAATCATAAGTACAAAATGAATGTCTTCTTTTGACAAGAAGTAAAGTGGACGTGACACAGTCCATGAGTTAGTCTGGGTGTCAAATTGTTAACGTCTGAGAAAATCAAGCAGCGGCGGAGCCGTATTGTCCGGCAAATTTAGAATTCCTATTGCAAATCCATGGATGAAAAGAAGCCAGCTACTGATTTTCAATAACAAGTGAAAGCCATCCACTTATCTGATTTGGCTTAAAACCAGAATTATAGTGTGCTCTGCAGGACAAAGGCAATAAATTATATCAATACGAACAGACAATTACAACATCACCTTTGGGCTTTGGGTGGAACATGAGGTCACATTTTTGGGGGGGATTGAAAATTTGAAAATTAACACTTACAGAACCCAAATACAATACCATCCATTGATGAGGCTTTTTGATGTGCAGTTTATTTCACCATCTTGAATGCGACACAGTTTTTCAGAATCAGCACACCACAGTGTATAAATTACAACCCGAGGTATGTTTCCGCTGTGTCTGAAAGAGAACATATTATCAGCAGAAGTATGCGTTTTTTGTGATTATGTTTCATAAAGGCTCAAACCATCAAGAGACAGCTGAGTTTTGTCTATATTACTGATTTAGCTTCTCAGCAGAGCAGTGCCTAAATGTTCTATTTCTTACAAAAGAAGTCAGAATAAACAAATATACAACAGGCATTACTGTCCACCCTAACCTTCATCTCGCAGGCAATGATCCCAGAGGACAGTCACTCCTTTCTGCCTCTTCAACTCATGTCAGGCACCCACCTGCAAGAAAAACTCCCACTGCCTGTCCAGGACTGAACCTGAAAATAACTCAGCCAGAGGGGGGTTGCATATACAGTATAAAGACAAGTATTTACCTTTGTTTGTGGCACAAATACTTCACTTGACCTAAACATCCAATAAAGCAGGTGCAACATAACAAATGCCTCAGCCAACATGTTTCTGTTTTTGTTTAAAGGAGAGTCAGAGTAGGCCTGAAGTTGACAAGACACTACTGTTTTTTCACATATAGAGACTAAACTCTATCAAATATGGGGTATATTTCATGGAAAATGTTAGTTAACTTTAAACACAATAGTAAACTCAATTGGCCTACCACTGTGTTCTATATTGAAAATATCAAAACCTTTTATATTATACTCTTCTTTGGTGATCCTTTGACTGACGCTTTAAAGCCACCATCAGGTTTGTATTCTTACCTTTTACTGAAGGATCTTCACATATAATAGAAGACTTGCAGTGAAAATTTCTATAAATATTCATGATTGTCCAGTGACACATCTTAATGGCTTTGATTATCCTCTGACTTTTCTTCCAGTCTAACAGTGAGGCTGACATTTCTGGTCTGTGGATAGATTATCAAGAAATTTGCTACACATGTTAAAGCCCCCATGAAGTGGTGATCCACTTCACATAGCAGGTCCCAATTTGAATGTCTCACTCTTCATGACAAAATAAGTGCAAAACTAATAATACGCTTTGTGTTAATTGCTCGTTAGCAGATGTTTGCATTCTAACGAGCTGAACCAAAGTCCTCCTAGTAGTAAATCTCGTAAGTCCACGACCATCTTGAAACATCTGCAGATATTTTGAGGCATTATCCAAATTTAATTTTAGTAGTCACAGGGACATAAAAATGCATGGCTATCACCATTCAAGTCTGACTAGTTTTGAAAAGTTTTTTTTTTTTTTTTGTGTGGAAGTAATACGATTATCTTTGCTGTTGCAGAATCTTCTCATAGAATTAAATTCAGGATTATTTGAGCACCATGCTTCTGTTATAGCTCTTATATGTCTCTTTTCTCTGCCAAACTAAAATGTTGAACAGGATTTCACGTAATATTATTGCCATTTTCAGTGTGTCAACATCTAGTCCAAAGCCTCAGTCTCACTAGCAGGGCTGTGGACTCCACGAAGGCAAGAGCTGAAGTTGAGGTAGACGCTCAGTGTTTGCTTGTCTGTTTGTTCATTCGTCTGGCTGTTTTCAGGTGGATTACACAAAAACCACCAAGCCGAATTTACTGAACTGTGGTGGGGGTGAAGGAATACGGGCAAATAATTCATTATATTTTGGGGCAGGTCTGGAACACTTTTTTAAGACAACAAAATAGGGCACTCGATTTGGCAGAGGATGTGCTCTATGAGTGCCCTTCTAGTTTATATGCCAAATCCATAGTTGTGCAATGTGTTCATGAGCATTTTATCTGGAAGTTTATTAGCATGCTGATGGCACTTGGTTAATAAAATAACTAAGCAATGATGATAGACCTTAGGTTAGAAGACAAATTAATACATTAGCTAAATTAGAACTTGAGCTTGTTATAGGTCAGCACTATATTAAAGTATGTTCCACTTGTGCTTTACTGAAACTATCCATTTAGTGGAAGTGCCAAGACATCCTTTCATTAAAGCAATGTTTCATCTTCTTTCCATTGCCAGCACTTTGAACCTCTTTTGAAGTCAATATCTTATTAAAACATGGAGGGAAGTTGGCATTGCTTTACATTCTTCCTCTACCTACCAAGCTGTTCCCTCAGAAACAGGAGCATTTTGTCTCACAGTGCTCAGATGGAAGGGAATAAAACAAAGGCTTTCATTTAACTTTCACAGGTATAGAGTTACCCCTGCGCTATAATGTCAGTAAGTGCTAACATTACGTAAATCCATTACTTAGTCCCTGTGCTGTGGCATTTTATGGAGGAGAGAGGTTAGCCACACTGCAGTTATCATAACAGCATCCCGTGATCTGAACTCTGTGTGATCAGATTGGTTTTAATAGACTCTGGATTACTTGGAGGCAGTTCCTCAAAGCTAAACATCTCTGGGCCTAGAATTAGAGTGCATAGCTGAGGTGAAAACGATTTGTTCCGGAGAATGTCACTGCTGCAATGAAAGAGCTTATATGCTATTATCATACCCTACCTTAAAAAGATGACAGGGTAGCGACTTAGAGATCCTTTGATACATTTTCCAGTGCTCAGTATTGATGGAGATAACATAAAATTTGAGCAGTCTAGCGTGAGCGGGCTGTTTATTATGTCTAATAGTCTTTTTGCATTTGTGCTGCAGTAGACACAGTAACTTTTATTCCATATAGCCCACAATCTTTCTTACCTTCAGTTAATCTCGGCTATAACCAAACACACTTAGAGACTGGTGGAGTGGCCTGAGATCTGAGCCCTTACAGTTGTCTATTGTATGTGAGGGAAGCAGCTTTCTGGTTTTCTTTCTCCTACCTTGTTATGTTTTTGCTTGCTTACAGCCGTGTGCATTTGTGACCCCTTGCTACGGGTTTTATGGCTATTGTGAAAGTCCAGTTTAAGAGTGATTTCTCTTTCTAAGACTGCTTCATTTGAATACATTTTAGCCCTAAAAATTATACAGTGCGATAGAAGTTTGAGAAGTCTGCATAATTTTAGGAGGGGTTCTTGTCCTTTCCTCTCTTCCAGACATGTTCCCTATTTTGTCTGTCTGCTTTTATAAAAGCTAAAATACCAACAGGCGCTCAGTGCCCACTTCATTACTGGTCAGCCTGTGGTATTTAATGCAGTCCAAAACACAGTACCATTTATATATATCTTTGTTACAAGGTTATACAGCATTTAGTGATTGGTCTTTTTAATAAAAGTAGTTTCTAATATTTGGACTGTTCATGTCCAGTATGTGGATGGAAGGACAAAATACAAGAAACACTTTTTATTTTAATATAGACCAACAACAGAACCAACACCATAATGAAGGATAATAAAAGTGTTATGAATAGCATTTTGTGTCTAAAAAATAATCTTCTGATCCCTTAAATATATTTGATGACTTTTTAAAAGCTTTGTATAAAGTCCTGTTTTGTAAACTGGTAATTGTTTCTATATGTAAATTAAGTGCAATAGTAGTACAGAAATGTAGTTGAGTGGAAGTGTAAATTCCTATGTGAGATACCATTATACCTAAGGGATAAGTAAAGCAACAATGGAATAAGGCATCTTACCTGAAAGACTCAAATCTAACTAGCTTAGAGTATTGCTTATGTAGTTTAATACCGTACATCTCAGAGCACAGGGCCCTCTGCTCATGTAAAAGAAATTTTATCTGTAGAGATGAAAGCTCCATAGAGTTAATGGAAGTGAATTATTTCAGTATAAATTCCTCTGTGGACTATAGGATTGATTTTAAGTGAAATAATGCAATTCACCTAAATAAAGACAGACACGAAGCATTCAGAGTGAAGTAAAAAAGTAATGACTTTTTGCTGGTTCATGTGTGATTACACGGCTGAACGCTGCACCGTCGCTATCCGTGGTCCTGAACCTCCAGCCGGAGCCAGAGGTCTGCTGCAGACTGCAGCGTCCTATGAAAGAGTATCGACTTTTTGTAATAGGAAGTGTGACCACGGAGTGCACCCAGCAACAGATGCGAAAGTGAAAAAAAAAATGCTTTGGGAGTTGAAATGTCATGTGAACAGTTGGGTTCAACCACTGAACACCTCAGGGGTGTTATCGACTCCCTTCAATGCTTTTAAAGGCCAAGGGTTCGCTCAGACCGGGCTTTGCTGTTATTCGCCTGATAGAGTGAGCGACCACAATTTCCAGCGGCACCTCGAGAGGAAGTGAATTTGTGAAAGTAAATCTAAGCAGTGGACCGTCTGGAAGGAGAGTTCAGTGCACTACTAGAAACATCCAGATCATACAGTCTGCACCAGACACGAGGCTCACAGAAAGGACAGTGTCAGCAGAGAAAAAGTACCTGAATAGGTGTGCATAGTCTTCTAGTATATAAGGTATTTAGTGATATTTATACCCTGTGTCACAGCAGCCATGCTGATATGAAATAGGCGTTGCTAATCACATTAATTAAGGCTTCAAATAAAACAGTCTTAATTAATGTGATTGTTTGCACATATGTTGTCGTTTTTTCTTTTTTCTTTTCTTTTTCTTTCTTATTTTCTTCTTATTATTATTTTTGCCTTACAGCTCTCTTTAATATGTTATCTTTTACTTTTTTACGTCCCTCTATTGTATCTGTTTGGCTACATTTGCATAATTTCCTAATAAACGTGCTTATTTATGTGCAATTAATCATCTTTATGGCCTGCTTGGTCATGTAACTTTTCGTGTTTTATAGTATTTTGGCTGTGTTACACTAATATTCCTCTGTAGTTACTGTAATGATTAGGTTGTCAGACGGCTAAAATATGTTTTTAGTTTTACTATAGTGCTCTTTTTTCATGGCTGACCTGTAATAAATTACTTAAAATTAGACATTTTCGTCGTTTAAGCTCATAGCCCCAAGTTGGAGTAACTATTTTTGTAGGCCTACAACCTCTTACACCTCCTTAATTGGTAACTGCGTCCCTCTCAGCTCGTAAACAAGAGGAATAATACTCTTTTGCGTGATCAAGTCAGCTAAGCAGCGCTGTTGTCCACTATTATGAAGACGTACAGGCAAAACTAATGGGCGGATGGATGGTGGGGTCTTCTGGCATAGTTTATCTTCAGTGTGATATTTTCAAAGGTGGATGAGGATGTAACCAAGATTAGATACTTTATGGTTTAAGACTAGCTTCACTAGCTAATTAATATTTTAATTGAAATGACAAATCGTTCATGTAGAAAGATAAGGCATCATTATTAAGGAAAACTGGTCGCCACTTGTTGCAACGTCAGAGTCCCATCTCTCCGGTATGGGAGGAGGGAGGATTGAGGGGGGTGGGGACATCGTCACATCCTCTGTCCATATATGGGCATGAAGTTTACACGCAGCGGGGAATCCTCTCACTGGAGCTGATGAATGGGGAGGAGGGCCGAGGGAGCTGCCAAAGTGTATATAAGGAGAGAGAGGGGAAGTCGCTGATGTGAAATCCACAGCAGGCAAATACCTACCGAGGAGCAGAGACGAAAAGGAATACCGTTAATTGCTTTTTTTCCCTTTTGACACAGACCACTTTGGATGATTTGTTGAAAACCATCAAAAGGGGGGTTGAAAGAAAACAGGCGTCTGCATTATTTGTTTACCCCTTTTACCTTTTTTTTCCTTCCCTGGGAGAGACGGACTTTTAAGTGCATCATTATGTTGAACAATATGGATTTGAATGCGAAAGATTCTTTCTACCCTCAGTTTGAGAATTGCAACAGTTCTTCCTTGGGAATGGAAAACAGCGTGCGGAAAGATAACCAGGAGGTGTATGTCGATGCAGAGCGGGGGGTACCTGCCCAGTTTGGCCACGGTGAGTTCGCATGTTTGCACTGTCGAAAAATCACCATGCATGACCATTTAAAATGTAGAAGATGAGTATTACCGGAGAGAGATAGCACTTTTCTCGGCAGTCAGGTATAGGGCTCTTTATCAGGGCACATATGTGCCAAAATACGCACGAATGTTTATGTAACGCAGATTTTTTTTTTCTTCTATCGCTTAAATTCCACTCTTCTAATCCAAATATAAAACACCCGCGGTTACAAAGTTTTCTCTCTTTCTAATTCTACAGAAGGAACCCCTGCAACTCTCAAAACCGAAGCTTCCAACTCAGAATTTGCTTTTAACCCCTGCGAGTGCCCAAAAGACACATACACCCCCTCCTCGCTCGCCTACTCCGGCAGTTTCTATGTCGAGGCATCTCAGGGAGCGCCGTGCAGCACCGAAACACTCCTCAATATGATCACTGAGATTGTGGGCATATCTACGCTGCCGCTTTCAGAAGTGCAACAGAGCGGCAACAGTCGGGGAACTTATCCGTCGCCTGCGCCGCTGGACAGCAGCAATGGCAATTTTGGAGACCCCGGCTCCAAGAGGCAATCCTACACGTGCTCCGGACCTACTCCTCCTGTATACTCTCCAGATCAGACGTGCGCGAGGTATCCTGATGATCAGGCCGGCAGCCAGGTTCAAGACCCGTCATCTTCCCAGCTCAGCTTCAGTTCGTCCCGAGCTCCAAACCAGAAGAAAGCTGAACCAAAGTCAGAGGCTGCTTCTTTCCCCGTCGTCGTAAAGAATGAGTTTGAAAGCAGCTGCTATGAGTGGGGGACTCTTAGTAAGTCTGACTGTTTGGAGACCAGTTTCCAGACGGAAACCTTCCCGATGTCGAGTGATTTCCCCCCTGACCAGCAAATGGATGTAAAGGAACTTTTAGACACGTTCCCCCCAATTTGTCCTAACCCAGATATGGAGTTTAAAGTGGAGGATGGTATTAAACAGGAACCGTGTTTCTCTGACACCTGTTCTCAGAGCTACTCTAGTTCCATGTACAATAATTACCTCCCACCGCCGCCGATGGGCCTCTCCTCTAACCTGAAACCCTTCCCCGAACCTCCACAGCCATCTAATCAGTGTGATTCCTTGTACACATCACCAGCTTTACCGAGCACCATAGACTCCATTCTGTATTCTTCCTTGTTGCCAGATTCATTTGCCCAAAGTTACACCACCCGCGCGACGAAGCCCCCTAGGGCCCGAAAGAGCCCCGCCGCCTCTCATGGCCCCGCCAAAGAGAAGCCCTTCACCTGCCCCATGGAGAGCTGCGACCGGCGCTTTTCTCGCTCGGACGAGCTCAACAGGCACATTCGTATCCACACAGGCCACAAACCTTTCCAGTGCCGCATTTGTTTGCGCAGTTTCAGCCGTAGCGATCACCTTACCACCCACACCAGGACTCACACCGGGGAGAAGCCGTTTTCCTGCGACGTGTGCGGCAAACGCTTTGCCCGCAGTGACGAGAGAAAACGGCATGGACGCGTACATCTGAAACAGAAGGAGAAAATGGAAATTAAGCCACAGGTGACCACCGGCACATGGCCGTTCACTCTTCCCGAGGGAATCTGAAGACCAGGCCGTGTGTCCACACATATAAAATATTAGGATCTTTCCGTCTTGGAAGATAAACCAGCTGACTACAAGTTGATGCCTGAGTTGGTCTGACTGGCAAGCCAATACCTAACGTAAGAGGTTTTGCGAATATTTGAGTTTTTGAGGAGCAGAGAAGGGGAAAGAAGACTGCTTCGGCCTTTTTGCAGGCTGCTGATGCTGCTGACATTATGCAAAGATGCATAAGTTGTAAAAGTCGGTAAACAGATCAACAATAACTTGTTGCTGTTACTGTCAGTAAAGCCAAACCTCTCTGCCCTGCATTGCATGACTGCTGTTCAGCACCTCTTCACCTGGACAGCTCCAACCTCCATTCGCCTCTGACATTGAATGGATTGCACTTACAGATTATTAATATCTCCATTTAAAATTCTTATTTTCTGCTTTTAGCATTCTTAGAGCAATTGTTTGGACTATGTTTCTTAAAATGCATGTTTATGTCAGTGTTCTTTTTTTCCTTTAACCGGAATATCAACCACTGTCAAGGTACTCCTTCACTTCACAGTGAGGGTTATTGACATGAATGTAGACTAACATATTTATGGCTTTGACCATAAAGCTGCCCATCTTTGATCAGATTTAGTGTTTGTTTATCTTCTTATCATTATGCTGTCAGTGTTTTTGTCATTGGTCTTTGTGTTGTGTTACAATTGTTTGGATTATTACAGTTGTGAAAGATATATCATAAATGGGAAATAAATATATTTGTATTACTGTACTTCTTTGTATTTTTATAGCTAACTGTATATTTTACAAGTATATTTGAGCGTCCTTTTTAAGGTGAAATGTATTCTAAATCATAAATAATGTCTTGGTTTTTGAGGGCTATTGTTTAGTAACACAATATTTTAAATGTTACAATTTGATATCAGAAACCTTTTCGCACTTCATCCCATTGTTGGTACAATGAGAGTTATTTCATTGAATTGTTGATCTAGATTTAAAAGGGAATGTACTCTAGTTGTGGTACGGCTTTTCAATTCAAATGATTTTACAGTATGTACAGAGGTATGTTTAATCAAGCTAGAAAAAACTAGCAAATCATATAAGAAAAGAACCCCATTGCTTTTAAGTAATCAGGTAGCACACATTGCTGCGAGTTTCTGTAGACTTTACCTTGGCGATGAGAGGGTTTTGACTCCTAGTATCTTTTGCTGGAGATACTGTATGCTGAAAATGTTCACACTTTAGCAAAAAAACAACAAAAAAAAAAAACAAAAACAAAAAAAACAAAACAAAAAAAATGTTCAGAGTTTGGTGAAACTGTCACCAACAGGGTACTGCAAAAAGTAATTTAACTCGCCTTAAGTTATATTAACTGTTCAAGTAAAGATTTTGTACATACACAGTTTCTACAATACTTTAAATTAATATTGATGTTGTTATTTTTATGAAAAGTTTATGAACAAAATAAAATTTTCTGGAAGCAGCAAGTTTCTCGTGTGTGGTTTGGAATGATCTCACTTTGCTCAATCGTATCATACGCCGCTGAGACCCCCCATTGGAGCATTCAGATGAGTGTGTCTCTTCCCAAAATAAACATTATAACAGGCCCCCTGTGGCACCGCACTGTAGCCCTAACATTAGACATCACAGTTCTGCCCTGTGACTCACGAGGCTCAAACACATTACAGTGAATGCCTTACCCTGAATCCCGTTGACTTCAAAGATTTTCTCTTGATGTGAATGTGGAGATGAACACCATGTGTGCCATGATAATCTTGTTAAACAGGACATTTTCTCGCCATGTCAATGAGATGATCTCAAGCCCTGCGTTCATTCACTCCTTTGTTCATTCAACCATCCATTTTTCCTATAAAAGGATATTAATTTCAACTCAGCTGCTGAACATGAATACGGTCTATTATCGTGATTTTGTTTCTTTCGAATAATGTTGGAACTTTAGCCTCCTCTTGTCAAAACTTCACATTGCATTCTTGTAAATGCAGGTAATATTCTTTGTGCCTTCAAACCCTTCTACAAGAAAAAAAAAGAGTGACACGAAATGTGGTGAAAGCCATTTCTTCTTTTTGTAATCTTTAAAGTGTTTTTTTTCCAAAGCAGCACTCTATAAAGAAGAGAGCATTGTGCAAGTAATGCTTAAGATAAAAGCAAATATGACACGGTTTTGTTATAGTGTGTACATGCGTATGATTTTCAAGCACATCTTTCAACATGTCAAAGTCTTACAATCTGTCACTGCAAGCCGTGCAACCATGTATGAGGGTCTCCACGGTGGTACACTGCCCATGACGCAGTTGGCTGGCAGATCACTACTTTGCATGCCCACGGCAGTGCGTAAGTGCCTGCGTTGTCTGTGGCTGACAAACATACTGTAGCAGTGTGGAAATGCAAGCTGCCACATGGAGCACTGTGAATAGTATGTACCCATCCTCTCCTGTCTATCACTCATCATTGCTTACAATAGCGCATGGCCCAAGCGGCATCAACATGCACTCGCTTATCTGTGTTGTTTTAGTGGCAAACATTGTCCAGTGATGGATAGTTGAGGTTTTGAATTGCAGTGATGTGCAGTCACAGTGACCATTATCCAGACACTTGAAGACTGAAGAGTTATTGAACTGTGGCCAGTGGTGGAATCTCTGCAATTGTGCATTTGTAAGCTCAAATTCACATTTGCATACTGTAAATGGTCCTCGATGTATCTGCAGCATGTGAGCACGGTTTCAGCAGTGTTGCCTTTATTAAAAACGTTCAGCATGTTGTAAATCTTCCTAACAAAAGACATAAATCAGTTCCTTTCCCCTGACTGACGTTTGTTTTTTTCCTTTTTTTAATTTATTTTTTTAGTCCTGTAGATATGCATAATTGCTCAAGTCATTAAGTAATTGTGCAGGGAGGGCACATGACCGCCACAGAGTACCATGCTTTCTAAGAACGTGGACTACTGTGAATTGTAGCACATCAAGTCCATTAAATCCTTGCCAGGGCATTATTAATGCAAACATGTTAACAAAAACTGTTGCACTGGTGGTGGTGGTGGTGGTGGTGAGGTGGGTATCCAAGGCAGCATGTCTGTGTGACTAACATATTCCATGTGTGACCAAGGAGAAAACCGTGAACAGATGTGATTTTACTCTCTTATTGTCTCATCCAATTAATCGCTTGATGTAGGATTGCTTTTGGATAAGTCAATGCTACTATTTATCTGCTGCACCAAATGAGTACTTTGGCTCAGGATTAAATAAAAAAAAAATCCTTAAAATGACAGGGAAGGATTAGATGGGCCCAAATTCTGAGGATAAGTGTCACTACAGGATGATTTGTACTTACATGTTCATTACTTGTAATCACAAGCTTCCCTTTTTTCCCAATTTGGCACACAGCAGTTTGTTTTTATACATAATTTATTTTTCATTTTTCTTTTTCATCACACAACAGCACACTGACCTCTACTAGTTCTATATGATGATATAGGCTAATAAGCATACCACCATTCTCCTGAGTCTGAAGCCCCTTTGAAGCTGTGCTGCCATTAAATGTCTGAAGTCTATCTTAAGAGGGATAAGTACAGCTCCAGTTGTCTCTGAAGAGTCCAACATCCCTTTTATCCATGCTTGAACTCCAAACAATTCTGCCTCTACAACAATAATCCAATAATGACTTTCAAAATGTATGAAAAGGAATTTATTTGCGTATATGAAGGTTCAGAAGCAATTTCATTGGTTCAAGCTCCAGGTATCAGGTCACCTCAAGTACCTATTAATAATCACAGTCCTACTTGAGACGGTCTATATGGCCACACAGTCTCATTCGCTTGTGGATTGATCCATTGTGGGGTAATCACCACATAATTTTATGCGCACCTTTAAAATGTGCACCGGGGCACGTCACGGTCCTTGGGGTGGGCTCGGTAATCAAGGTGCATAATCGCATGGCGGTAATGGCAATCAGGCTTAGCAGATTAATTCCTCGGATCGTACATCAGCCAGTCAGTCCTGTATCTGATCATGAAGAAGGGTGTAGGTGGTCTGGAGAGTGCAGGTGATTAAAAAGAAGAGAACCTTTGCAGTGAGAAGGTGCTTGTTATGCAAACATTTTAAAGTGCCCAATTCTTTCCTTTGCTCTGGCTCCTAAATTCTTCATTTGTATTACTGATCAGGCGAAGCACAAAAGTGAAAGAAAAAAAAAAGAAAAGAAAAAACTTTTTTTCCTTGCTCCTTCATAACTGGCAAGTCAACTCTGGGTCAAGGAGTGCAGTCTACTTTTATCCAGTGCGCAACACATCTGCATCAAAGGCATATGCTGCACCTGAGGTGAATGGAAAGCGGTGAACATGCCCAGGCTAGATGAATGACTTTATAGTAAATTCAATTACTTGGGAAAATTTACAGGTGCCCTTGGAACATTCCAGTTTTAGGCCTTACAATGCTGCTGCAGCACTGCCGTGTGTTTACTGCGACGACCTCCAGGAGTCTGGAAAATCAGTGTAAATAATTTTTTCAGTGCATGCAAAAATATTCAAAACCATACATCAGTGTCTTTTGAACCTTATGGTTTGGATGGTTGTTGCTTCAGCGTAGGAGCAGGGTGCTGTTTCAATGAAACATACATAATAATCCATTTAAAAACACTTTAATTAGATTTTCTTTTATAATAATAATTAACAAGTAACAAACAGTACTGTGTTTGTAGTGTGTTTCTCTATTAGTCAGTGGAACATTTTAGCATCTTTCAGCTCACTGTTTTGGTTTGTGGCCACAGCTGTTTTGGTCCACTTTCACCACGCTCACAGCAACAGCATCCAGCCGTTTTATGCAATAAAGCACCGAAAGCCCGCTGTCCTGTCCCAGCTTGGCATAAAAAAAGCAGAGAGCTAAACAGCAGCTGACTGATGGACATAAGTGGAGTATTAAACAGCCAAGGAGAGGCATTTACTTCAAGAGCAGGTGGAGACCAAAAGGAGTGCCAAAAAGAGAATGATTATAGAACTTAAATTCATCAGATGGCCAGAGATATGATTACCTATGAATGCTAATATTATTCCATACCTGCTGAGTATGTGAAAAAAAGGAAGTTGTATACTTGGACTTTAAAATTATTTAACCCTGAGTGTGTAAGGGTTACATATGAGATGTGTTCTGATTACCTAGCATTTTTATAAAGTGCATTTCTAACAGTTTTATGAAAATGTGTTCTGTAAGATTTATGAATTACAGATACTTTTTTGTGTTTTTGTCATGTCATAATGCTTAATCCCTATGTAATATTACTAATATGAAAGGAAACTGTAGCAACTGCTGCAACTAAACATCCGGTAATTAATTCTGTGACACTGAGCACCCAACCTGGCACATATAAAGCAGCTCTGTCAAAAGAAAATATTTAATCACACCAAAAGCGAATGGTTTTTTTAAAAAGATATTGTGAAAATTCCAAAAGACATAGTTTGAAGCATCTAATGTAAGTTGAGAGCTCATGGTACAGCAGCAAACCTCTCTGGGTGTGAAAGAAAGAGGAACATTTCTCAGACATTTGAAAACAACAGCTGGAAGCAGCCACGCTAAGGAACTGATTTAATATCAATAAAAACTACAAGGGATACACAAGCGCACAATTTGTGACCAGAAACACATTAAAGTCAACTTGTGAGAATGTAATTTATGACGTGATGGTGGGATTAGGTTAATTGATGATTCTAAATTGCCCATAGGTGTGAATGTGAGTGTGAATGGTTGTCTGTCTCTCTGTGTTAGCCCTGCGACAGGCT
>JAVDPK010001758.1:0-10380 GCA_034780415.1 Cichlasoma orientale | reverse complement strand
ATGGATGGATGGATGGATGGATGGATGGATGGATGGATGGATGGATGGATGGATGGATGGATGGATGGATGAAGACTAAACTGGAACTGTTTGGAGTCATATACCCGTAGTAGAAAGTTAAGGCAAGAAGAGTCACGTTCTGCTGCTGCAGTAAATTGAAAAATGTTGACCATATGACTGGCATCTTGGATTTAAAATACCAAGGCCATATTGCAAAAGCCCTCAGTGCGTTAACAGAATACTGGTAATCACTGGACTTTGTAGTAAGATAGCAACCCTGAAAATCCAACCAGCTTGGTTCAGGAAGCATTCCTCAAATGTCCTTGAATGGCCTGGAATTGAGTCCTACTGAAAGTCGTTAGCTGGATGTAAAGAAATTTGTGGCAGCATGGAAAGCAAAGGAAGCTGGAAACACGAGGACCTGGCTAAAATCTCAGAAAGAGAGCTTGTGAGAAAGTACTGGAAACATTAATCAGTGGTCATAAAAGTGAGAGGATATTGTTATTAAATATCGACTTTGGGTGGTGAGTAATTTGGCTTTTGGGCTTCTTTTTTTTTTGAGAAATATTCTTTATTTGTAGCAGTATTACTAAGCTTAACACTATGTTTTCCAAAATCCCTCTAATATGCACTTTGGAGCTTTCTTTGGCTGTTTACCAGATTGAAGTTGATATGCTTTGATTACCTTTTATTCACATCACTAGAATATCTCATCAGTTAAAGGAGGTTCAATTTTCTGATTGCAACTGTAAAGGGATGATTTGGCAATGTTGTGTCAGCAACTTTGATTCTGCGACTTAAAAGTCCCTAAAATCAGTTTTTTTAGATTTCAGATGAACTGCATTGGTTAACTGCATGTTTTCCATCATGATTAGCTTTTCTCTCCTCCCTCCATAACCATTAATCTAATCACCTGGTGGCAGCTTAAATTAGCTGTGCTCCAACCAAGAGTGATGAGCACCTAAAGGATATCCCAACAAAGCTGGGAATATGAACTACCCAGCACAAATACTTACTGTGGCTATGTGTGGAAGAAATCAACTTAGAGTGCATATATAAAGTAGCTGAAAGCATCCCTGGATTGGCAGTAATAACTCTGAAGGAAGTTTGTGCTCACATAAAAAAAAAATGTCTACCATGCTATTACGTGTTGCAAATATCCAGAAATCTGCTGTCACATTAGCATGAAGGCATGTGGGAAATTACCTCAAACGAAAAAGATCTGTAAAATCTCTGCAGTATCAGCATACACACACACCACACACCTGTTAACCCTTCTTCCCTTAAAATAATTTACTGTATGTCCATGTGTCCAGTTGAGCTGTGAGCGATTACTTTAGTGCTTTGACATTTGCAGCAGCCGTAATGAGGCATGTCCCTGACAGCCGTGTCACTACCAGCAGCCGATGTCTCAGCTGTTCAGTTCAACGTTGGGAAGAAGGCACACTGTGGCCAAACACTGGCACTCTTTCTGGATAATGATGGCTCACCCATAGAGAAGCAGAGGGAACGTGTCGAAGTCTGAGGAAACTGTGCGCATGTGTGGTTCAGTAAGAGAAAGAAGTGAGTGGGGAAGGCCGATTGAGTTTGAAGTGTGTGTGTGTGTGTGTGTGTGTGTGTGTGTGTGTGTGTGTGTGTGTGTGTGTGTGTGTGTGTGTGTGTGTGTATGTATACATGTCTGTCATTGCCAAGATGGAATCAGAGACTGGGAGAGAGGAGGCTGGGCTGGGACATGAAGACTAGTAGTGTAAAAATGAGTGGGCTGAACATGCTCATACAGTGCACCCTCCCGTCAAGCAGGGCGACGATTTGCATGTGCACACCAGCCGCAACACCGACTACAGTACATATTCTGCATCTAAATTAACCAGCGAAATCAAGCGTGGCTCTCAGGAGCTCCATGAAATGTATGCAAAATGTAGCTACTTCAGCATTAGCAGCTTGCTTTCTCTGCCACCGCCGTTGTTTTAATACCTGCTGAATTCTGACAGTTGTGGATTGGAGCCATTAGGGAAGAATAACTGAGAACAGAAAGGCCCATTACTTTTTGTCAGCTACATAAGTGGCCTAAATCATACAGAGGTGTTTTTACCATGCAGATGAATAGTATGAAATATAGATACATTTATTATGGAACAACTTGATATCAAGGAGAAGCGAGATGAGCCCATTTTACAGCGAGTATGGTCATCCAGTTCTGAAGTTTATCCATCTGCACAGTTTTCTTTGTACCCTCCCGTCACATAAGGGAACTCACTGAGTGTCGGCACTGTCAACAAGCAGCCAGGCTGTCCTTGAGGCCCTTTGCAGAGGCGAAACAGACAGCAGCAAACAGAAAGGAGGCAGGTTATCACTCTCCGAAAGACCTCCACTCTGCCTGAACATCTCAGGCCTCCCCAAATAGAGGGAAGAATGAAACCAAATCCTCACAAGAGGGAATCATACAGTTTTTGTTTAGAAAGTTTAAGATTTTAGAATTAAATCTGTTGCAGTTACAAGTAGCCTAACCCTCAACCAACTGTCATGCTTAAATGTTTGTTTGTTTTGAACACTTAATTATATAAATGTTGACATTGTGAAACCAGTTTTTATCCAGTCTCAGTGTTTTGGCTCCTTATTCATCAGTGTAAGCTATATTTTAACATGTATCCATTAATTCCAGTTTTTCAGCCTTTAACCTCTTTATAAAATACTTTTAGCTATTTTAACAATTTCTGGGCTACTCTCAGCTCAAATTTATTCTTTATCTATTTAGCCTGGTCCTAGCAATTTTCTCCATTAATCTAACAGCTATGGTTTTATGTTTTAACCATATTTCCATAGCTGGAAATCTACTACTTGTAATACCACCTGATTTCACTAACAATTTAGTTGAACTTTAGCCATGCTTATATGAGGGTATTTCAATTGTCTTTAAAAAAATTTAATATGACATATATATATTTTTATATTCTGCTCAAACATTTGCAGGTCCACTCAGTTCCTTAACTAAAAATGTGGTTTTTTTTTAGCTGAGCTGATCTTTCTATGTACCTCCTTGCGACTGCAAAACACACCACTTGTTTTTTTACTACTCTTTGCTAGTGTGCATAAAAAAGAATAGCCTTGCTGATGTTTTAAAGTGAAAGCCTACTTTAGGTCTGGCACTCTGCTTCTTGAGTTGGTGTTTATAGCTGTAGCAGTGTGTCTCCAATCATATCATCTAGAATTCAATTGCATGGAAAAGTTATGAAAGGGTCGAGGTAATCAAAAAGGGCTCTTGTTGGATTTTCAAGCTTTTGGTCTCACTTATTAGTGGATCTTTCAAAAGTCCTGCATGAAAAAGTAGGATCATATATTACATTCTGCTACATGCTTTATATGAACATTGTATTTACATTGTAACTAGTAACTGTAGCTTTTTAATCTAATGGATTAAAACTGTTTCTCTTGACATGTAGCAAAACGTGAACATGCTTTTCTCTTGAGCCTGCTCTGCTTCCACGGGCCACCGTGCTGCCCTCTGGTTAGCTGCATGGCAGAGCTGTATGTAGCATCACATAGTCCCCTCCCCTCCTTATCCCTTCTCCCTGCTTTCTCCCCAGCAGTACATAATAGCTAGCTGTAACCCCCCTCCCGCCTCTCTGTGGCTTTAAGGTGGTGATTGACTGTCACTTTTACCAGAGGAAAGCGCTCAGAGTGACGTCTCTCCTTGTCTGAGTGTGTAGGAGCCATGCCGGGGTCACACAGGGGCGTATGCGATACAGTATGTTTCCCGAGCATAAAAGAGCTAGCCATATATCAGACAGGAGCCGTCTCTGATCTCAAACCTGTAGGGTGTTGGAAACCTAAAGAGACGTGTTTTGTCCCTTTCCTCTGATTCTCGGTGCTTTAAATGGGGGCTTTCATATGTATGAGTCAGATCAGCAGCACTCATTTAAAAATCAAAACAGTTTCTCTCTCTGTAGAATTCACTTGTCATGTGATTTTATAGTTTTTGTAACTGCTTTAGAGTGTATATGGCCAGGCAAGACTGGAAACTGAGCATTTTTTGGGGGGGTTAAACTAATGAAGGGCATACTTTGCTAAATTATCCATGTACATTTTGTCCATTTGACCATTCTCTGATTGAATTACCATTACCAACAGACCAATAAATATTTTTCTTAAATCAGGGTTCCTCCAAAGGCTTAATCAAGAAAATGATGCTAATTTATGCTTTGAAGAAGGAGCAGCACAAATGCTTAGTTAGAAAACAGGAGAGGGGAAAAAAAAAAGAGCAAGTGCTGTTGTTGTTAGTCATCGGTGATCCTGTCACTCAATGCTGTTGCGGCATAGGGTCTGCTTCCTGTTAACAAGATATGTTTACAGCATCAGCATTGAGCTCCCACCGTCTGTGTATTTGTGCATTTATACTCCTTGTCACTCCTCAAGATTGATACATCCACATGTCTGTTAACCATTAACTGATCGGGAAGTGCCATCTTTGGGGAGACAAGAGAGTGACAGGGTCCAAAGCACTCTGCAGCTGAGGCAGGCCTTCCTTTGTTAGGAAGTGGCAGGATGCTGTGTCTAACCATTAACTATATTCTTGACACCGGGGTTTACTACTCAGGTGACAAATCACAATGTCCTGTATGAGTTCTGAGGCCGGGTAAATATTAACCCCATCCCAGCTGGAGCTCTTCCTCCACGGTCCTGCAGATAAATGAAGAGCTGCTGATCCTTCCATCACCATCAGCCTCTCCTTCCTCCTACTCATCCACTCACTTGTGTTTGCGTCTCTTCTGCCACTACTGACAGTGGTGTCTAGTAAAGGAGGAAGAGATTGATATGATGAGAGGTAGATGTGCTGCTTCCTGCCTTTGGATGAGAAACAGATAATTTATGGACTCATCACTTTGTGGGTCATTAAAAAACAGACTTTTAAAAAAAGAAAAAAAAAAGAAGAAAGAATAACCCTCAAAGAAATTATCATTGCGAGCGAATCCAGAAGTATGATTGAAGTTGAACAATCACTTAAACAGTCACAGAGCCGGTACAATCAAGGACTTTCATTTATGTTGCACATTCTCTTCATTTGTGATCTCCTACAGTAGCTGTGCTGCACTCAGTCGTTTTTAATGCGACCGCGTTTCTGTTCATATGGCCCATTCACCGTGCCCTCAAATGTCGCGGGTCTCCCTGTGTTTAACACCTCTGAAACATTTTCTCCCTCCTTCCACAAGATGTTAAAAGGGTGACAGATTTAGCTGTTGCCTCGATCATTAAATCCTGTACCCCCTTCATAAAGTCAGCAGACCTCCACGGTTTCTCGGTCCCGCACCGTAATGGCCGCTCACGGTCCAAATGGACTGAAGAGCTTTCATGTGTCCTGAACAGTCTACTCCTCTCATTACGGCCCATAGTGGCCTCACATCAAACAGCCTCATTATTTTCAACGAGGGAGGAAGCGCAAGTGTGCGACGAGCTTGAGCTACAAAGTGGCTTCCAAGTTCAAATAAAATCTGCACTTTTGTGGTTGTTCTGTGTAAGCAAAATGCCGCAGAGATGAAAGTACTGTAAGCCTCCAGACTGGCACCAGTTTCACGATTATTTACACTGAGTTTGATGCAAATGATGCGAAATTAGAACCTTTAATGTTTAAACAAGACGATCGAGCTTCTTAAGGAACAGAACTGCTGCTTAATGCATGTGAGCCATCATAGTATTACATCCAAAATATACTGTGATTATGTTGAATAGGATTAACGTTCAACCTCTGCACCTCTGAACACTCTGTATCATAAATGGCTTTTCAGATTCCAATCATTAAAGCGCAGCAAAAATGTTTTGATATCACAGAGACCATCACATTAGCTCTCAGCTGAATTACGCCTATTTATAGTTTTACAGCATTTTACATCATTTACATAAAAACCCTCTATTACTAGCCTAATTTAATATTAGCTGACAACGATTTGACAAGGCAAGATCAAAGGTTAAGCTAACACACAATGGCTGTTAACTCTATTAACATGGAAATGAATGCAACAACTCAATAGCCTGTTGTCATACCTACAGTGAACAGCCTAAATAAGTTGCAGTGAAAAAAATCACAAGGGCTGTACTTGATAAGACATACTCGTGTTACTATGGCAACATCCATGGCTCAAGCTAAGGATGCAGAGATCTGGATAATCATTGTCATTGTGATACACAGATTTTTTATTTATTTATTTATTTTTTGCTGTAAAACCAGTGGATCACGGTATCAGGACGTTCATGTGTTTGCAGGCTGCAACACTGGTTTCCATTCAGAATTCATTTTAACAATGACTGTGCTGGCATATGCTGAGCAGCCTGCAACACAAAAGCCTCTACCTATCTCTGCTATGTATGTGCTACCCTCCAGTGCAGATACAGTTTTACATGGCACTGAACTGAAATGACTGTGCTGTGGCAGTTTGCACAAATGACTCCTTTGAAAAATCGTTCTATTGTGCATATTTTTTTCTGACAAAACGTGCAGCATTGGTTGCATATCTACTGGGTGTACAGTGTAACCTAACTGTTTCATTGGATCATGCAGGGCTCAGTACGGGCCTTTGGGCAGTTACTGTGCACAGGGATGGGCATGATCGCTAGGTACAGTAAAGGCCAAATAGGCTATTATACAGTTTGACAGAAATGAATGCATTTATTTGCAGAAATCTTGAGTAAATGAAACTCTAATTAACAAAACCTGCTAAAAAAAATATGATAGTTTTATTGAAGTATTATAAAGAGGAGGGGATTTTTACTCTGAGTATGTGGCTAAAATCTCGTTTTGGGGGCGCCTCTGTGCAGGAAGAGCCCTGCTCATGTTTGCTTGTACAGTGCATTTTAATTTGACAAATGTATTCAAGTACTGAGCCAAAACAACATCTCTTTCCACTCTTGTTATTTTAGTGAAAACAAAAGATGGCACTGTGTTCTGCACTTTTTTTTTCTCTCTCCATTATTTAATGGCTCTTGAACTAAGCCACACAGTTGAGAAAATTCAAAACATATATTTGTATTAGAAGAGAAATGAAACTATAATTCCTCAGTAACTGAGCTGTTATGACATTTCTGAGCTCTTTTTTTGGATGTGAAGAGCTCAGATGTGTTAAGAGCCAATGCAAGTAATAACAGCAGCGTTTGCCAAAATGAATAATTTGTCTTCGAGTGATTTCCAAATGTTTTGTATTTGCCTGTTATTTGGCCTCTTGCTCCAGATTGTTCATTTTCATGGCCGGACTGCTTGACAATAAACTGCACACTTTACAGTGGAGTTGCATTGCTGTGTAGCGAATGTGATAATGAATTTCAAGCTGTTCGCCTGCAGTTTCATCTCATTTTATCCCTTTAATGAGTATAATTGGCACTTGAGGTGATATATTGATATTGGCCGAGCTCCCACGGGCTCTTGCGTTGCTCCGTTGTGTTACCCTGAGTGTTAACAGACAGCAAAAGACCATTTGACTTACTGATTTAGCAGGAATTTCTCATGCTTCATGAAAGCCAGGCTGGCTGTCATTTTGCACAGTGTGTGGTCGCTGGTCAGTGAGTAAACTGATTTGTAAAAGGAAAAATCTCCAGAGTGATAATATGGCAGCTCACACACACTTTAGTATTTATATCACTCTGTATTTTATACTCTAATTATTTATCTAGTTATCTATAAACATTATGCTGATTTGAATTACCAGCAAGGGAATAATTAGTATCAAGACACAGTGTCTGTAAACAGTTTAAATATTTGGTTTAATCTTATTCTGATTATTAAAAACTATTTTTTTTTTCTTTCAGTAATAGTCCAGTCAATCCAGGCATATTACTGGTGCCCCCTGCTGTTCACAGCCCAAACTACCTTCTCTGTCTTTTTTTCTTTTTAGTTGGCTTACTGATCTGTTTAGGTCTGGCATATTTATTCTAACATGACCTGTAAGATTCAGCTTAGCTATCTTAAGATCACGTAGAGAGTTGCATTTGTTTTCAGGCTATAATAACAACTGTTCCAAAAATATAACATAGGTATTCCATTAGGATGAATTATTTACCACCGCTATTTGTAGGTGTTGCCTCCTCCACTGATTTCCCATGTGGTGTTGGCATTAGTTAAATAACATCAACATGCTTAATCTCGAGCCTTTATGCATAGGTATAATAATAATACTGATAATAATAATTATAATATGAGACTTTGCCTTTCTTTTCTTTTTTTCTTAGCCATCTTCTCCTTTGTCACCTTTTTAAAAATAAAAAAAACAACAACAACAAAAAAACATTCTCACAGCCAAAATAAAATAAACTCCAGGCAAAGCGTTTTCATCGTACAAAAATGTCAGACATGTGTTGTGGTTGCTAAGCAAACAGCGACTAATAATATCTACATGGAAGAGGTTTGCATTAGTGCAGCAAGCCAAAGCACAGCATGTCTCAGTCTCTACCAATCTAAAGACAATGAAGGTTCACCACACTGTAATTACCCAACAATGAGTTTGTCAGTCACTTCTCATAAATATGAATAAGGAGGGATGGATAAAGGTGTTCGGTCTAAATTTGCCACGGTTTTTGACGTGAGAACGAGAAAACGGCCCAGCATCATATTCATCCTATCAAAATCTCCTGAGGGAGAGAGTTTTTAAGCTTTTGTGTGTCAGTCTTTCCCTGTCATGACTGGATGAGTGCGGCATGTAGAGGGCGTAGAGGGGTAGAGATTGATGTAACAGGTTTGGATTTTTACTTTCTTTTTTTTTTTTTTTTCCAATTATGAAAAGGGTTACATGCTTAAAGAAATAGCCAGAAGGTGTCAGCTGTTACTGTGATATGCAGGGAAGGATATAGCAGGCAGTGCAGCTAAATAAACTGGAAACATATCTGAGATCTTTTCTTTATATATTCAGAGCTACATTCAAATGACCACTTACGCCGTTGCATATTCTTCACTTAACGTTCATCAAGAGTTTTCTTTTGGTGTCATCAAAGCAGGCTTATACCAAGACAACCTCAGATAAACAACATAACACAGAAATCATATTAATTAATTAATCTTTATTTTAGTTGAAGAAATTGTTTCTGCTTCATCAGTATGCATGCACCAGGATGCTTGTTTAAAGGGACAGTTCGTCCCCAGATTAAATCGACATATTTTTGCTCCTCCTGTCATCCTTCTAAACGGTTTAGGTGTGGGATGTCCAGTATTGGAGATATCAGCTGCCTTCTCTTGAACGCACTGGAACCAGATGGCACGTGCCGTGCGATGGTCAAAACACCAAAAATTATATTAGAAACACCTGGCAGCAACATATGGTTCCAGAAATCATGACCCGGTTACTCGTGAAGTCGGTATTTTCTTTCTTCTGAACCGCATCCACCAGCCAAAGGAATTGTGCAGCTGGCTGACAGCTTAGCTCAGCTGAGGGGAGACACCATTAATCTTTACATCCTGTCACCCTGTCATGAGCCTCTCATCACAGGTAGATGCAGGCTTCCTTCTGAGAAGGAATGTGGTTGGTGGGTGATATGGGGTGGTGAAATTGTTAACAACAAGGTTTGTGGATTTTGGGGTGCATGATTTCTGGAACGTTGAGTGCCATTTACTTCTATTATATTTAAGAGAAGGTGGACAGTATCCCCCAAAATTGGGCAAGTCATTGTTAGAGAGTGAGCTGAATGTTTTGGCTCTATAACTGATCACATAAACCTTTGAAAATTTACATTCACATTAGCTCTGCAAAAGCTTTGGGTGCTAAAAATAAAGTGAGGATCTTTTAAAAATAATGTGGATGTCACCATATCTTCTGTCTCTTTATTTAATCCCAGCCTGACTGTAATGTTGCTTTGTGCTCTGTAGGGGCCATTCGATGTGTTGCAGAAGTCTTCATTCTTCCATAACTACACATAGTTCTCTGTGACTGCAGCTCTCTGTTACGGGTTGTTGTCATGCTCCAGAGAAGCACATTAATGATCTTAACAGTATAAAATATTCCCTTCCCCGCATATCAGCACAATGATGGCCACATTACTGCATTATGCTCCTGCGCGTTCATCAGCTTTAAAAATGCATTTTCATCAGCCACAGAGAATACACCAGATCTTTGATCTCCTTCAAGTTATACTGAGAAAGTCAGTGAGAAAGGCTGGTGAGGAAAATGTTAACATTTGGCATGAATAATTTGACAGTTGCTGGAATGTGTTGAATTATGGCCCATTTGACACTTTAATGTTCTGCATGCTTGCTCAGAATAATCTAAAGTTGAGTGGACCAAAGTCAAATTGAATTCAGTGAAAAGACAAAAGACAGAATAAAGGTTAGAAGCTTTGCTTTCCTTTGCAATATTAATCCACACACACACACACACACACACACACACACACACACACACACACACACAC
>JAVDPK010001757.1:276119-291996 GCA_034780415.1 Cichlasoma orientale | reverse complement strand
TGTGTGTGTGTGTGTGTGTGTGTGTGTGTGTGTGTGTGTGTGTGTGTGTGTGTGTGTGTGTGTGTGTGTGTGGAAAGTCACATCATAATATCACTTTGGAGGCTTGTGTCTGTGTTTATTTAAGGGTGTGTTCAATTTTAATAGTAAAATTGTTCATGTGTGTAACAACAGATCAATAAGTTTGCCACATGAGCACACGGGACAGGAGGACACCAGCATGGAAAGAAGGACACCAGCATGGAGTTTCACAAAACCATCTAGAGGGGCTAATGCTGCAGAGTGGACTGAGTCGCTTTGGTGGCCGGCAAATTAAAGGGAGGAGGCTTGATTGTGTACATCAACAAATCCTGGTGCCGGGATGCTCTGGAATTTTCTAATCACTGTTCTCTGTATATAGAGCTAATGACAGCCAACCCTTCTACAGGCCACAAGCAGTTATTATAACAGCTGTCTATGTACACTGTATTGCCAAAAGTATTTTCTTGTCTGCCTTCACACACATATGAACATCTATAACAGCTTCAATTCTTCTGGGAATGCCCCATTAACTTTGGAATGTGAGAGGAAACCTGAGTACCTGGAGTACCAATCTCCAGGCAAACACAGGGAGAACCAAAAAGACCTTGCTGTGAAGCAGCAGCGCTAACCACCACATCACTCACATTGCAACTACCTGTATTTTGGAAGCTTTACATTAGTGCAAGATTCACTGTTGTTGACTCACACTCTGCCAAAAATTACCTTTGGTGCTGAGAAAACCTCGCTCATCCTTTCAGTATTTTGTATCAACAACAAAAAATCATTTTTTTTCTTCTACAACTTTTACACAACAATCTCCCTGACTTACTATATAGCACCACCTTGTTGCAGAAACTGTGCAGTCTACATCCAAATACACTGCAGCTTAGAGGCTATTTATGCATTGTTTATGAGCACTGGTGACTGGAAAAACATGGGCAACTGATACATCTTAAGTCAGTAACTGATTTGCATGTGATCAAATAAATGAAATAAAAAATGAATGGTGAGGTCTCTTGTATCCAACAATGTTTAACAGAGCAATATCAAAAAAAAAAATCCAACATGGTTAGACTTGTGTGTCACAACAGTAGTTGTCGCCTTACACTTGCACAACAGATCATTTCTTTATTTTATGCATAACCCCTTCACAAATCCTGTTGACTTAAGGTGGCAGTAATTAAAGCATTACTTAAAAAGTCAACACTCGGCACAGCTGTCATAGCTTATAGGCTCATCTCCAACCTTTTCTCTCAAAAATTCATGAAAGAGTAGTTGTAAAACAGCTAACTGATCATCTGCAGAGGAACGGTTTATTTGAAGAGGTTCTGTCAGGTTCATCACAGTACAGAAACAGCATTAGTGAAGGTTAAAAATGATCTTCTTATGGCCTCTGACAGTGGATTCATTGACCTGCTGGACCTCAGCCCAGCATTCGATACTGTTGACCAGTATATTTTTTTACAGAGGTTAGTAGGTGTTGAGGACACGGATGCACATAGTGTTCCTTTTTCACCCACCTTGTTTCACTGTTTCTGTGTTTATACCCCACTGTGCATTTAATCATTCATTATTATTATTATTAATCTCTGGCTCGCCTCCATAGATTGTCTTTTGTCCTGTCTCCCTTCTGGTTGTGGCAGATGGCTCACCCTCCCTGAACCTGGTTCTGCTGGAAGTTTTTCCTTCCCACTCTCACCGAGTGCTTGCTCAGAGGGGGTCTTTACCTTACAACATAAAGTGCCTTGAGGTGATTTTTGTGATTTGGAGCTATATAAAAAAAACGAATATAATTGAAAGATTGAGCCATCTCACAGAACCTTGTCTTATACTTAAATGGCTATTTCCTATTCTCTTGCAGAATACCCTCTTGGGCAACACACTTTTGTACCACCCCCCAAATTGGAATCAGTGTGTGTGTGTGTGTGTGTGTGTGTGTGTGTGTGTGCGTGCGTGCGTGCGTGCGTGCGTGCGTGCGTGCGCGCGCGTGCGTGCGTGCGTGCGTGTGTGTGAGAGAGAGAGAGAGAGATGTTAGGATCGGGGGATAAGTTGCGTTGATATACGATGTGATGGTGATTCCCCTTCGACTCCCCCACTCTTCTTTTCCACCACCTATAACTTATACAGGGAGATGAATGAAAGGAAAAAAGTGTGTGTGTGTGTGTGTGTGTTGACAGGCCAGCTCCTCTCCAAGTTTATCATTCCCAGATAACAAGGAAATTATAGCGTTTGACTTGCTGTTAGTAGGAAAGACAGCTCAGCTCTGCAGATCCAATAAGTCAGGTTGTAATCACAGCAGATCTGCCACATAAACACAGAATTATCCAAACTGAGAGCTTTTAGATTATGTAACTCACATAAAAGACAATGCAATTGTCTGAAGGTAATTAGGTAATCTTTGTTTGGCACATCAGAAACATTAAGACAAAAATTAATCCACTAAATAACAGATTAAAATTTACTCCATTTAAAACATCGGAGCTAGTTTTTAATTATTATATTTAATAATTAAAAATAAGCTAATGACTAATAGCTAAGACCAGAAAAAATATGGAATGAGTTATTATTGTATAGAAAAGGTGGACAAAGCCACTCTAATGTCACTAATTGTATGGCGATCACTCTACTTTATGGTCATCAGTATCTTGGTTTTTGGAGCCAGAAGTGACGATATTGGGCCCCAGACATGAAAAGGCTTGTCAATCACTCCATGGTAACCACCAGTAGCTAGAGAAAAATATGTTTCCCCCAACCAGTTGGTAAGTTGTGACAGAAGTTTCTTGCTGTCACAAATTGATCACAAACATGTATGAGGTGCTGCCTGTGATTACTTTGGTTGCTGGTAGATTGCCATGGCCATCTGCAATTTACATGGACTCATCTGCAAACACTCGCCAACCAGTCTGCAAGTGGTTGTGAAACTGTGAAGAGTGTGAAGGGTGTCCATTGGACTTCAGAATAAAAGCTGTCTCTTTAGAAATGTGTTGGTTGCAGCAGTACTGCTGCATTTACTTTGAAAGACAAGTGCAAACTACAGGTGGCCAAAGGAATCACAAGGATGATTTTGGTGCTGCACCCTCTTTGCAGTAGATTACCCCAATAACAGCCAGCAACCTCCAGCAACCATTCACCAACCAGTTGGCACATTTTTCCTTAATGACCCATGATTGCCATGGAGCTGCTGACCAGTCTATAGACCTGTGTGAGTGAAGCATTAGGATAGAGGGTGGCCTGCTAAGCTATCAACTCATACTGGCAAGCTTGGTTAGCACCCTGCATCTGTAAATGGTAAATTAACTGGTACTTATGTAGTGCTTTTCTAATCTGATTCACACAAACATTCATACAAGTCCGTTTTTCTATACCTTAAAAAGTACCTCGTCTACCTTGATATGTAGACTGGAGTAGACAGGGATCGAACCACCGGCCTTACAATTGGAAGACTGATAGATGACCCACGCTACCTCCTGAGCTACAGCCACCCCATAAACTAGATGGATGCAAGTTCAACATGGGTTTTCTTTGGATTAGCTGCTTGACTAAACTTCCACACAAAAATCAGTTCTCTGAGTGTCACCTACTCTAATCAGAGACACTGTCAAAGAAACGGAGCATAGAGATCAATATTTTTTGTTTCACAGACCTAAAACATGGAGAGAATCAAACTGAACTCTGACCCAGGCATAGCAGACATGACCCAAATGGAGACATAACACACTCAACGGAAGCAGTGTAATCACCAATTAGGGACCGAAAAAAAAATAGCAATACATGTCAGTTTCCTGCACGTCACAGTTCTTTATCTGCCTAAAACCCTTTGTTCATTCTTTTAATGGCATTCCACGGTTTAACCACGGCTGAGGTATCATACCAAGTAGGTGTGATACCTCTTGTCCAAAGTGTCAGTGCTGGGTTTGGTGCTGCTGCACGGCCAGTTCTGCCTTGTCATTTTGTCAGGTTTGAAGAATTATTATGTAGCCTGACTTGCAGAACTTGGGGTAATTTCCACGGGAAGAAAATCAGGCTGCATCTGCCAATCATTGATGAATTTCTTGTGGTGGCCCCCGTCATGGCCTCTCACATCAGTGGCTCCAATGTTAGACCCAGGCTTTTTGTGGTTGGGAAAAGGGGAGAAATCCTGGATAAAGATAAATGGATAAAGATGAAGCAGATTACAAACGTATACATAACTGGTGTGACTTACATCTCTGTTCTGTTTGTTTTTCAGGGATCGTGCTCGCTGATATCATTGAGAAGTACTTTGTGTCGCCCACACTGTTCAGAGTGATCCGACTGGCTCGTATTGGACGCATTCTGCGTCTCATCAGAGGCGCCAAGGGCATCCGGACGTTACTCTTTGCCCTCATGATGTCCCTTCCTGCTCTCTTCAACATTGGACTTCTCCTCTTCCTTGTCATGTTCATCTACGCCATCTTTGGTATGGCCAACTTTGCCTATGTGAAGCGGCAGGCGGGGATCGATGATATGTTTAACTTTGAGACATTTGGGAACAGCATGATCTGCTTGTTTCAGATCACCACCTCTGCGGGTTGGGATAGCCTGCTCAGCCCCATTCTCAACAACTCCCCTGAGGAGTGCGATGCCAACATCCCCCACACTGGCACCACCGTCAGGGGGAACTGTGGGAACCCGTCAGTGGGCATCACCTTCTTTGTCACCTACATCATCATCTCCTTCCTCATTGTGGTAAACATGTATATCGCCATCATCCTGGAGAACTTCAGTGTTGCCACTGAGGAGAGCACAGAACCACTCAGCGAGGACGACTTTGAGATGTTCTATGAAGTTTGGGAGAAGTTTGACCCAGAAGCCACACAATTCATCGAATACTCCAAGCTGTCCGATTTTGCTGACTCGCTGTTAGAGCCGCTGCGCATTGCCAAGCCTAACAAGATCAAACTGATCTCCATGGATCTGCCCATGGTGAGTGGGGACAAAATCCACTGCCTGGACATCCTGTTTGCCTTCACTAAGCGTGTCCTGGGTGAGTCAGGCGAGATGGACGCCCTCAAACAGCAGATGGAGGAGAAGTTCATGATGGCCAACCCATCCAAGATTTCCTATGAACCCATCACAACAACTCTGAGGCGCAAACAGGAAGAAGTCTCCGCCACCATCATCCAGAGGTGTTACCGCAGACACCTGGTGAGGCGACAGCTGAAGGCGGCCTCCTACTTGTACCGCCAGATCACCACACCTCGGCATGCAGGAGGTGAAGGTGAGCAAGGAGGTGAAGTAGTGTTTGGGGAGGATGCACCTGAGAAAGAAGGGCTGATTGCCACCATGATGAGGGAAAACTATGGCTCAAGTATGTTAGGGATAGAGCGCTCAAAGACGATTTCCTCCACCTCATCTCCGCCGTCCTATGACAGTGTGACACGGGCCACATCCGAAATCTTTCAACAACTCGCTGTCAAGACAGAAACGGCTGCCGACACTGCAGGCAGCGAACAAAGTGAACAATTGCAGTCAGAAATCCCCCAAGACAGACAACAGGAAACAGCACCATAGTGGGAATTTAAAAGCAAAAAAATATCAAATGAGGATTTTCTCATTTGGGGTTGGCCTGTTTATCCTTTTGTTTACTGAATGTACCATAGCTGAGAACGCTGAGGCGGCAGCAGAAAGAAGCTATGAGGAACTATGAGGAGCCTGCAAAGTGGAATAATTACTACCTTTAATGTCATTTCCTGTTCCCTGAGGAGGTTCCTGGACTGCAAAACAAGTGTTCTTGGAGTTTCTGAAAGGGAAGCAAAACTGCAACTGCAAGACAGAGAGGGTAACCCCGTCTGTCAGGTCAACTCTGCCTTTGTTGGAGTAATGGACAGAATCGCTTCTTGGGTCGACCGAAACCAAGAGTCTGGAACAATGACTGACCTTTCACCTCAGCTACAGGTGGTCAGAGGGGTTAGAGCAACTATATCACAAATGTATCCATCATTTTTTTGGCCTGGGGAGTTTGTGCCTTCCCACAGTTGATCAATATTCTCAGAGTATGCTTGGCTGTAAGAGTGACAGTGGTGTTTCTCGACGCTTTAAAGGTCAATGGCGTTCTGACCGAGACTCGAGAGAGAAGGGAAAATAATGACAACGTGATTTCAAAACAATGTTTTCGTAGTAAAAGTACGTTGTTGATGTTACCAGTCTTTTAATAGCGGTACAATTATTACTATTTTTTATATTTTTTAGAGTAAGTTGAAGAAAACCAATTAGCGTTCTCTCTTTTGACGTTGGAGTGGCACTAGCTATGAAAAAGTGGCTGAACTACCACGTTGTAATAGATGAGAGGAGAGGCTGCAGTCAGGAAAAAAAAATCACGAAAACCTGAATCTTCATCTGTTTTTGTTGGCAGTTTTGCACTTTTGAGTTTACATGTGCCGTCACTTTCCCACACCTGGGCGAGGCCACAGTGGAGAAGAGCCTGGGACCTCATTATTTTTCTCCTGAAAACCTTTGCGATAACACCAAAAAGTTACACAAGTGCACAATGAGATTTTCTACATGGTCCCAAACTCTCCTAACACGTGTCTTTGCCCAGCGGTGAACACCCTCATACTTGTCCGTTTGTTGGCTTGTGGGTGATTTGTCTAAAAGTTATATTAAATATTCCAGCTTCACTTCCCAATAACCTGTTACCGTACTGCGTGGGGCGAAAACGGAAGCTTTCTGGCTTTCACTGATCGATGACGCATGATTTAGGAATACGTTTTATGGAATGCTTTGAAAAACACCTGCTGGGGGAAAATATGAGGTCTGTTGACTGGAAAAAAACAGGTAAGAGCACGGGTGAATTTACCCTTTTTTATATTGTTCAGTTTAGTAAAAGCATCAGACTGCTGGTTTAACACTAGCCTAGCACAAATTAAAATAGGTTTAAGCATGCAGCAAACCACCAGTCTTTGCATTTTAGCAACTGAACAAAGACGTAAAAATAATAATAATGACGATAATAATAGTAGTAGTAGACTTTATATAGCATTTTTCCTAACAAAGTAACAAAGCGCTTTATAGAAAGATGTAAAAAGGAATTAAAAACATATAAAAGAACAAAGAGATCAAAAAAACAAAAATGACCGCAGGTCAGAAGAAAAAGATCAACAAGGAAGTAAGACAGCAATAACAAGCGGAGAATACCGATTTTCATGCAGGACTCTTGTTAGACTCTTTTAATGCCATAAATGCCTTTTTTTCTTTATTTCCTGAGGGCATTTAATGTCTGTACAAACTAAACACCATCAACTTTTAGGACAAATCACCTGCTGTCATTCAGCCTGTGTCCGGTCTGAGTTTCGCTCAGCACACGCGGGGTTTAAGGTCCTCGAGGTGTCGGCCGGCCCTGACCACAGAGCGACAATCAGCTCAGCGCATCTGCATCAGGATTTCTCCCATTTACCTTTGTGAAACGCTGAAAAGGCCACACTGACCCTCACGACGAGCTGTTTGACTCGTCATCAGTGTCCTGGAAAAACCTCATCTGGAATATGAAAACAAACGGATGCCAAAGACATCGGCCGGTCCAGTGGCTCAGGCTGCACAAGAGGAACTGAAACACTGTTTTTGCTACAGCATTTTAGCATATTCTTCCTGACTGGCTCCGTCTCCAGTCTGAAATGGGTTGCAGTTCATTCAGAGATGCAGCAGAGATAGTCCTTAGTGAAAAAGGGTAATTGGAGCTAAACAGCTAAATGGATTATTTCTGATTCCAAACAAAAACATTTATTTTAGTTTTCACAAATGCAGCATCGATACATCTGAAAATGAAACAAAACCCCACGTATGTTACTCGATGTTACTCAACGCTAGCGTGCTGCTAATGGGCGCTCGTTGGTTCGTTAAGCATTTAGGAGGAACTCCACGTGTGCAGAAGAAGCAGCTGGATGATGTATCTACTGTTTACCCTGGAAAAGTTACATAGAGCCCCATTCATTCTGGACAAGCTCGAGCGCGCCCCCTACAGAACAGGAAGTCCACAAAGTGGGAGTTCTTCATTATATTGGAGGTTCTCTGTATTATCCTGCTGGATACAGCTGCCAACAGATGTGGACAGAGTGCATTTGACTGTTTTCAGTGGTAGATCCATGAAAATGGGTTTCAGGTTTTTCCAGGACACTAAAAGCTTTGTTTTTCCTAAATGAGCTGAAGGGTTTATTTTCTCAGATAAATTGGTGAATTCTGACTCCTACGGGGAAGTTTTTACTGAAAAAATTAAATAATTTATTCAAACTATTTACTGAAGCTTTGTGATGAAGTAGGTGTGCCCGTTTTTCTAGGTGCAGATTTTATATTCGGTACATCGAAGACTTTGCTGATGTCTTCAAAACCAAACACCGCGTCGCTTATTTATTTATTTATTTATTCATCAACTCTTTGGAAGATTTTCAGGTTAATTGCTTTATTTTTATTTTACTGATCTTTTTTTATGATGATTATTTTTGCACGTTCTGGCTGGAGGAGACGAGGCCGAGCGAGACGGCTCTTTATCTATTTTGCACAGAGAAACAAACTAAAGAAAAAAACCAGACAAACAAACCGCGTGGAGCAATAACGGTTTGCAGATACCTTTGGAGGGAACTCTTCGGTGACGCCTGGCTTTACAGACGCTTCCTGTCACTGTATGAGTCTGTGGATTAAAGGGAAAATGCCACATTAACACTTTGAGCATTTGGTGAAACCTGATGCAGCACTGACGGTGTTCCTGCGGAATTACAGACACACGGGTGCATACACTGGCACGAAGCCGGCGTCAAGCAGCGATCCCGCCTGTTTTTATTAAGATGAAGTGTCAAAGTGTGCGTGTACAGCATTCGTTCAGTCAGCTTCAACAACCTCTCTCTCTCTGTCTCTGTCGTCGTGGTCACCCAAGGGATCTTTACTAAATGCTTTACTAGACTAATTTTAAAAAGGAAAAAAAGTAGAAAAAAAAACAATTTTCCTGGCACCGTCTGGACTCTATTTCTACTAGATTCTATTGAGAATAGATAATGATATAAACTAGGTAAATACTAATACACTGCTGAACTCTGCTGCGAGGCGTATTTCAGGTTGCAGTTGTGCTGAAGGGCTGTTTTCAGTAGCAATAGACCCAGAGTGTGCCTGCTACACATGAACCCCAACACTCCAAGCCATGCTTTACATTGGTTGATTGATGATGTGCTTGATTGATTGATGAGCCAGTTGATTTTTCTGATTTCTTGACTGGTTTAACATTTGGTTGGTTGATGAATTGATTCTTCTGGTTTTTGATAATTAACACGGTTCACAGTCCCCTCCCCTCCATCACAGCCATGACTCTTCCTCGTAACTCACAAACAAACAGCACAGAGCGCTAAAAGGCCGACGACACTTTCAAACTGTCAGAAAGGTCCAGATTCACTAACGTCTGCGGGGGGAAAGGTGCACTTTTATCAGGAGACTCACACAACAAATCAAGGCGTAATGGAGACAAACTATTCACAGTCAGTTTTATAACAGCTGAATAAGAAAACATCCAGCTAACTGTGTAATTCCCATCAACTGTATATAAAAGATGGACATAGCGATCATGACATCACCTACTGGATTGCTAGGAGCAGTTCAGGCCCTCCCTGAACTGCTTTATCCTGCTGTTTGAGTGGCAGGACCATAACTGACCAAATATTTTATTCAATAATACGGGAAACTAGATTCCGAGACCAGAAACTCATCAGGAAACTGTCATTCAGTTGATGCACTGAAAACCTACTTGCGATTGCTTTGGTGGCCAGCAGACTGGCACCGTCACTTGTAGTTTGCATGGAATACGCCAACTCCTCTGCAAAAACTCAAATACTCACCGAGCAGTGCTGAAACCTGAAAAACTGCAACGTAGACCAAAACTACACATGACAGTCTGCAAGAAACCAAAGCAATCACATTGCTCTTTGCAACTGATTTCACTAAGCAGCTCTTAGGAACCTCTAGCAACTACTTGCCAACCATTTGAGGAATGCACATTTTTCCCTAACAACCTGTGGTTCCCAAGGGATTGCTGACTGCTCTCCGGGCCTGGGTTTTTGAAAGCAGACATTACGAGCATGTTGGGCTCTAATTCATCCTTCTTTTTGGCTCAAATACCACCATCATTTATAAGATCAGCAAAGATCTCATCGAGGTACCTGTGCTGAGACCTTTTTGTAGAAAAGGACATTGAGGAAATGATCAAAGAGCACAGGTATGGGCATTAGATGAGTTAGATTTCAAACAAAGTTCAGCTTGTGTACTCTTGAATTCCTGTTTTTAAAAATAGTTTAAAACCTGAACTAAAGCTATCAACAGAAGGCAACATGTAAAACATCGATACTCCAGAAATGAAGTTGCACTGTGTGTAGTGAGTCGGTGCAACCGTTACTTAATCAGGTGAGTCATTAAAGACACATTCATAAAAGGCAGAGCCTCCACAGTAAACGTCTCTTAATGATGGAAGTTTCAGTTCAAATTGAGGGTAATTACAAAAAGTGCATTTACCAGGTTCCACGTGGTCATTAAAAGAGGATTCATTACTAAAACAGGAGGCTGGCACCTTTTTCTCTGCTTTGAGAAGCTTTTTGGAAGGTTAAGCCTTCAGGGCCTGTTAGCAGTGTGGCAGCCTACAGCTGCAGGGTCATTTTAGTGCAGGTGACCAATGGGGAAACTTGACAGCTCATTCTGACATATCTGTAACATCAAACTGATATTCAGTGTTTGCTGCAGTGAAAGAATGCACAAACGTCTCTCAGAGGGTCGCTTCAGTGAATCTGGACCTCAGACTGAGCACAAAAACACATTCGAACACTGCGATCATCGGGACAGCTCAGAGGGCTGTTCACCTGAAACAGACAACAAAGACCAGCTTAAGCTCTCAGTCCCTGAGCACGCTGTACAAGAGAAGACCTTCTAAATAACCTCCAAAATCTTTGAGCAGGAAGATAACCTCTTTCCTGCTCTGACTTGATAAACTTTCCAAAATCTGAGCAAATTCAACTCTGATTTTGGAGGGATAACACCATCTTGGTGCTATGGAGGCATTTGGAAGAGTCCATTATGTGACCGGAGGGGGGTGTTTAAAACACAGACTGGGAATCTCTGCTCCTTCCTGCCTTCTTTCCCATTTGAAAACAGACGAAAGAAGGCAGGAAAAGTAATAAAAGGACAAACACCCACATGGAGGAAATGCACAGAAACGAGAGGTTTCATTCTTCACTATTATTACTATTCTTACTATTATCTGTGTGATAAATGCAATACAACAGTTGTGTAAACAGGCAGTGAGTGATGCTGTATCTTATTTACAGTATGAGGATAATAACGGTGATGTTTTTGATTTTTTTCCATGATTTTTCCCGTCGTCATGGGTTTGGTTTCCCCAGGCATCCTCTCACTGCTTAAACCACAGTCGTCCCGTTTACACCGTCACTGGTTTCACAGCGGGTGGCAAACTGGTTTAGCCAGATTTCCAGTGTCATATCAGTCCCAAAGAAACCTCATATCTCAAGAAAGTTGCCTTTTTCTTAGGAAAGGGGGGAGTTTGAATATTTCCCTTCCTGACACCTCATGAATCGTCATTTGTTCCTGACAAGAAAACGGGAGCATTTCTTTTATCGACAAAATGAGGCCACAAATTGAAGAAGTTGGAAAATCTGCTTCACTAAGTTGATGATAAGAGGTTTCTTGATACAAGTAGTTTTAGTGCTTTTGCTGGAAAACATTAAACATTATAGCCGGACAGGGAAAACCTTGTAACTCTTGAAATTTAAGGCTCAGATAATTATGGAAATTCAGAAATTACAAACTTATGAGCACAACTTTAAAAGTCCAAATTCCGTCTCAGTTGTGTCATTTCTTAAAAACATTATAAGGTTTTCCTCTGACCTGAGCGGTGCTCGCCGGTGAAACCTCGGTGTAAAGGAGGCGAACGCCGTGCCTCAGTGACCCCACCCTGGTGTTTTAGAGACAATAATATTTACAATTATAATATGAATATATATAAATATATATATATATATACTTTTTAGTACTTTGAGTTGAAATACTTTTTAGTATTTTGCAAATAAATGTCTCTGTATATAAAAGAAAAGCCTCCTGTAATAAACGAGAAAAAAATTTAATACTGAACCTGTTGTGGTCCTTTTATTGTGTTTGTGCACAAAGGTTTGATGTGTGATCTAGGTCCATCTAGTAGGTCTGCAGTGACCCGTCTGCAGTGAGTCCGTCTGCAGTGACGTGTCTGCAGTGACCTGTCTGCAGTGAGTCCGTCTGCAGTCACCTGTCTTCAGTGAGTCCGTCTGCAGTGACTTGTCTGCAGTGACGTGTCTGCAGTGAGTCCGTCTGCAGTGAGTCCGTCTACAGTGACCTGTCTGCAGTGAGTCCGTCTGCAGTGACTTGTCTGCAGTGAGTCCGTCTGCAGTGAGTCCGTCTGCAGTGAGTCCGTCTGCAGTGACTTGTCTGCAGTGAGTCCGTCTGCCGGTCAGATGAGGATGTGTTTCAGCCACATGCCAAAGCAGACACACAAACTTACATTTGAAGTTTTAAAACTAGTCTTTCGGTTGAAGTATTTTCCATTTGGAAGTTCAAACGTTCCAGTTTTTGGTGTCCAATGGTCAGCCTCTTTCCCGGAGGGTGTGGGACTCCGCCAGGATAGGACTTGAGGGGGGTGGGTTCAGTGGCCTGAAGATTTTGTGGTTCTGGTCTGCAGCTGAGTGTGAAGCAGCTGCGATGGGAATCAACACAGTCAAGTCTGAGACCTCAGTTCTCAGAAGGAGGAGGAGCTGCTGCCCCAAATGGAGGCGTTTAAGTATCTCTGGGTCTTGTTGTGAGGGGAGACTGGAGCAGGAGATTGGAGTGCAGTGATGCAAATGCTGTGTAATATTTTTGTTTGGTGTTAAACTTATTTTCTTCCTCCGTGTGAGATGTTCAGATAAAATACAATACTCACACGTACAAAGTGTACTCAGGTACCATAAGAGTTCATGTGGCAGTGCCTCCATCACTTTCACGCTTGTGCGTCTGTATTATATTAAAGCTTCATCCCTGTGGATCCACAGGAGGCCATGTCCTTGTTTGTATTTACACCTGTGCACTGCTGCGTCCTCATTCGTCCACCAGCATGAGTGAAACTGAGTCACCTGGAGCCAAAACATCTTAAACACAGGAAGTACAGAGGATTTCAGAGCTGCTTCAGGCTGTACATGAACTATCAGCACTGTGAAAACGATCAGACAAAAACTGCTGGAAGCATAAATACTGCAGGTGAGCCACGAGGACAGTCTGTGTTTCGCAGGTATTATTCTGGTACTGATCAATATAATGTCTTTACACATTATTACTAGTTACATTACTGCTGCACAGGTCACCTCTGTGTTAGATTTTTGGACTGAAGGGAGGGGTGCTACGATATCAGCACTAGAGTAGCTCACTGGGTTACACAGGTGGTGTAAGGCTAATGTGGAGGCCCAGGTTTGGATCCCCCACCCCTCCCAGCTTTCCTCTCTGCTACCAACTGTCCTGGCATAATAAAGGTATCAGCTAACATTGGTTAGCAAGCTGCATTTGTCAACTGTTCAAGTGCATCACACAGATACTTGCTGATTAGTGCTAATTAAGATAGGATACAAAATAATCACTGACCAAAGCTGACGCATAAACTTACAGGATCAGCAGCATTATTATTGATTATTAAAAATGCTCCAAAAGGTCCAGTTCAGGGACTCTAATTAGCTGAGGTGACGTCTGGCAGACAGCTAGCAGCTACACCTGTCAATTAAAGCACCTGTCCCCCTGGCTCCAGTATCCCAACGATGAGCTAGTTTTTATGAGGAGGGGGCTCCATCCACAGAAACTGCAAACATGGTTATTCCTGCTGTGAAGCTGGACATTTGAACATGGGGGGTCTTTGGGGACTGAGTCACCTTTGGAGCCAGCCTCAAGTGATCATTAGAGGGCTTCATGTTTCAGCCCTGCAGGTTGATGCTTGGATGGTGGTGGAGGCACTAAATGTGTAATGAGCTAGAGTCAGTACAGTCAGAGTCAGGCACACCTACAGGAGGGTCCGCACAGCAGCAAGGCTCCTGAATAATAATAGTATTTATTACAAAAACCTTTAAAGAGTCACGTTTTGGGCTAAAGTTGCCCTTCCTCAGACTTGCTGGTGCGTGGACCCCTTTTTTCCTTCCTACTCTGTTAGAATTTATCATGAATGTGTTTAGATCCTTTCCTTTTAAGGACACACACACATATACACACACACGGTTTGTGATGTCAGCAGATGAGAGGAGCATCCCGGCTCCGTTTCCCAGACGGACAGACGGGCGGAGGGGCGGGTTCATGGCGTCAGGTCGCTCTCGGGCCTCACAGCAGATTGTTTTTGCACACTGCCGTGGTTCTGCATGCTCATCTGCATCCGTCTCCCCGTGCTTTCCTCCCTCCATCGCAGCCTCGGCGTGGGTTCTCCTCTACATGTCACGCCTGCTTACGCTCCTGCTTTTGTCATGAAGCTGAACTCGTGATGTAATGCTTTCTGATTGTGTGTGTGTGTGTGTGTGTGTGTGTGTCAGACCAGATTGAGGATGACACTTGAAGCTGCTGCTGGAATCCCGTCTGTTGTGCTTCCCTCATTGGTTCCTGTTTTATCTCCATCCTGATGATTTTGTAGCTTTGGTCAGGATACTGGCTTCTTCTTCTGATCAGTAAATTCCATGTAAAGGTCAGAATCAATGTAGATTTGTTTAATCAGTCCCTCTGCAGCAAAGGTGGATGAATCCACAGGGAAACAGTTCCCACCAGAATGCCTTCTTCCATCTAAGAGTCCGACTGTTCCAGGAAATTACAGCAGCGGTTTAAAAATGAAAGATATTTTTGTGCACTGTTAGATTTACATCTCCAGTAGGAACCAACGGGCTTGGATCTGGGAGCTGCAGGCAGCAGGAAACAAGACGAGCACTAACATGTGATTCAGGAGCTTTTATTGAGATTTTTTGGTTTAACTGAACATTTCCTGTGTGCTCCTTCACTTGTGGTTTGATCTCTGTGTCGGTGGTGTTCTGTGTGCTAACTAGGACCTGGGCGCTGTAGGAGACGGCTGCCTCTCCAGTAGCTCTGTAGTGTTTAGTGTTTTAAACCTATTTCCTTCTGTTTTACTCTTACTTCTGTCTTATATTCCTTATTCATATACTATGGATCATCTTTCTCACTCATATCCTATGGATATTTTTAACTGGAAACATCAAACTGGAGCCAATCTCCTCTCATACTCAAGAGAGGAATTGTTGGCCCTGAGAACAATGGGACGAGCTGGGATACGACACCCCATCCCGCTGGTGGTCAGGAGGAGGCCCAGGGGCTGCAAGGCCGGGGCTAAGCTAAAGGCGCGGCTAGCGGACAACCGGAGGCGATGTAAACCCTCGATTCCATCTGTTATCATGGGAAATGTGAACTCGCTGCCGAACAAGATCGACGAGCTGTCCGCGCTCAACAACCAGCGGAATTACCGCGAGTGCAGCTTGTTTATCTTTACGGAAACATGGCTAACCCACCTCGTACCAGATGCTAATGTGGATCTGCAGGGATTTACTACTGTGAGAGCCGACAGAGACACTAAAGCCTGTGGTAAAAGTAAAGGAGGGGGGGTCATCATTTATGTCAACAATCGCTGGTGTAACCCAGGACATATTTCCATTAAGATGGTCTTATGTTGCCCAGACTTGGAGCTGCTAGCCGTTAGCCTGCGGCCATATTATTTGCCAAGGGAGTTTAGTCATGTGATCGCCATCTGTGTTTACATCCCTCCGACGGCAGACGCAGCCACTGCATGTGAGAGAATTCACTCTGTCACAGCAAAGCTGCAGAC
>JAVDPK010001757.1:214900-233452 GCA_034780415.1 Cichlasoma orientale | reverse complement strand
TGTGTGTGTGTGTGTGTGTGTGTGTGTGTGTGTGTGTGTGTGTGTGTGTGTGTGTGTGTGTGTGTGTGTGTTACCTGCATGTGGATGAAATGCTTGTTGGGGGTTATAAGCTGCATTTTTAAAGGGACCGTGTAGAATCAAATATGTGGCTGGTGCTGCTGTTTACCCGCCTTCATTGTTGGGGTGTGAGAGGTTCATTGTTGGAGATATCAGCTGCAGAGACGTCCACCTTCTCTTGAATATCGTGGAGATTTCACTGAGCTGGTGTTAGCTCGCTGTGCGCTTCTTTTTCCTGCAGTTTGGGTGCTCCCTTTAATGTTTCCTTCTTGTCTTAAGCCTCTTTACAGTTTTAAGCTTCCAGAAGTGAGTCCTGCCACTTGGCTGCCATCTTGGTCAGGTATTTTGAAGCTTCTGGTCAAATGAATGGGGAGAAAGCACCAACGTGTCAGCTAACGATAGCTAATACCTGCACAGGTGCACATATCTGCTGTTTAACACACTAATAAAACTCCAGCACCGAGTCAGCGTGTCATTGTCTGTCAGATAATCCATTAAAAGCGGCTCAGTGAAGTTAGTCTGCTGGAGCCGAGCGGAGCTCAGGCTGGCTGTTTATGGAAACCTGTCAATCAAAGCGGCCACGCCCCAACTCCACTGTCCAGGTGGATGAGTTATGAAAAAAAAGGCTGTGGGTCTCCTCCCAGTTGGGTGCCTCCCTTTGGAAAACCGCCCAAAGGGAAATGATTAAAGGAGAGCACAGAGATCTGCATCTGTCCTGTCAGCAGCAGGAGAAGCTTTGCCTGAGGAGCACTTTTACTTCTACAGCTGATTTCTCCAAAACTGGGTAAATGATGAAGAGGAGAGGAAACCTGAGGTGTGCACATCTCAGGAGGCAGTAATAATGACTGAGTTAGCTGGCTTTAGCAGCAGTGACTCTGACTAATAGGTGCTTTTCTCCACTGTCCACCTGAACTCTATCAGGCTGTCCGTGGTAAGACAGGAGCTATGAAAGGCAGATTGTGCTCATAACAAACGTGTGTGGCTGTGCGGCGTGAATGCAGTCTGTAAGAGTAATGCAGCGGCTGAAGGACTAATAGCAGTGTGGTGACAGTGGGAGGCCTTTTACAGGGTAATACCACAGGTATGCTCAGTCAACCTTTTAATGAGTGTATGCATGAAGGTCAGATTCCACTTTGAATTGCTTCATCCATCTTGTGTCCTGTTCAGCAGCGAATCACAGTTAAGTTCTCCTCGTTAATGTTGTTTTTTTTGTTCCTTTTCTTTCCTCTTTCACCCCCCCCCTCTCTTTCCCATCCAGGACCCAGCTGGTATCTTTGAGCTGGTCGAACTGGTTGGAAATGGCACCTATGGGCAGGTCTACAAGGTAAGGCAGAGCGCAAAAACAGGCTTACTTTCACTCTTTTGTGTCTCCCTAAAAGTCCCCTCTGTTGTTACGAATAAAATCCATGAAAAGAAATGTGAATCCCTCTCCCCTCCTCCTCTGGAAGAGCCAGTTTTCTTCTGATTGGCCAACTTCTGGAAGCCAGCAGAGGGGCAGCACCCTGTGCTTTTGAGCTGCACAGCCTGTTACTCTGCTGTTCAGATCAGCCTGAGGCCTTGGCTCCTGGCTCTCAGGAATTCCATCTATTCTCTTCCTCTTATCCTTTTCAGGGTCATGGCGCTGGGGTGGGGGGTGGAGCCTATCCCAGCTGTCATAGGGGGAGAGGCGGGGTACACCTGGACAGGTCGCCAGCCTGTCGCAGGGCTGACTTTCTGAGATTATTGTGGCAAATTAATTTAAATTCTTGAAGGTTTGGATGTGTTTAAATAAAAGCTGACAGTCTCACATCATGGATACAAAAAGGAAACACGTGATTCAATTTAATGTAATAACTTCAGACTTGCTTTAGTGTCTTTTAATGGTTCTGGAGCCACGGGGCAGAGGTTGGGATGGATGGAGCTCCCAGTTTGTTTCCTGCTGACGGGCCGCCGTAAAGCCTGTAGTGCAGCCGCAGAATTAAAGGTTTGATTAGCCAGTGAGCTGGTCTGCTGAAAATGGTGTTAATTAACGTTTGTCACCTAATTCTGAGGCCTCGTTAGACCATTAAAGACAGAAAGTTAATCTAGTTGGAAACTAAGACTTCCTCCTTTGCTCTTTTTAAGTCTTGTATTTGGCCCTGAAAAGCGTGGTGTGAGACACTGAGGACGGAGTCACTTCATGCTGTCCTCCATTGTCTCTAAAACAAGCGCACACTAATGTCATCACATCTCATTTTTGACTCAAACTACTGACTTTCTCTTCAGACGCCCACGCTGGCTGTAAAAGCAGAGTGGCTGTGTGTGTGTGTGTGTGTGTGTGTGTGTGTGTGTGTGTGTGTGTGTGTGTGTGCTGTCTCACTTTGAAAGCAATTAACACACTCAGACGTGTCTGCTGATGCACGCGGAGCTCCAGCGAACTCGCTCCGTCTGCTGGATGTTCCGTATTGATCGCTCCATCGAGGCGACGCCTCCTGTGTGGGAATGATTGATGGGACTGAGTTAACCTGCGCTCCTTCAGGAGGCATCATGGGTAAATTAAGACACTGTAAAACAGGAGACCCCCTGCTTGTTTCAGCAGTGACCGAAAGCAGCAGTTATACTGAAAATAATATCTTAGCAAACTTTAATAACTAGTCAAGGAGTTCTATGAAGTCTTGTATGGAGAAACACACAACTTTAAGACCCACTCGAGGAGCATGGGAACCCTTCTGTAAGGATGATATGTTTGGCACATGTCTGATAATCTGTATGTTTCACAGCTGTAGGATTCACAGCAGCAGCAGCAGGGGGATCAAGTGTAGTCCAGTGTGAGTGTGTGTGCAGATTGGTGGGGGAATATTAAATTTTATTTATGAGCCCCTATGAGCAGCACTTGGCGACAGTGGGAAGGAAAAACTGCCTTTTAACAGGAAGAAACCTCCAGCAGGCTCAGGGAGGGGCAGCCATCTGTTGTGACCGGTTGGGGGTGAGTTTAGAAGTCTGATGGCTGTTCTGCTCCATGGTGGGATGGGTGAGGGTCCTGTTAGAGACCCTGTCAGGCAGCATGTTGTAACCTCCTGTGTGGGAGGAGGTCTCAGTGATCTCCTCCTCTGTGCTCACCTCTGCATGGATAACCACAGAAGGGAAACAGGGTGTACTTTCTTCTTCACCGCTAAACCAGAATCTGCACTCCTGAGTTGATAGCTGTCACTTTATGAGGTAAGATTTTATTTTTATACCTGAAACAAATTGCTTAGTAGACTCTCTAGGCTCTGCTAGAAATGAATTCAGATTAATTAATACGACGTGTCTCCGTTTTACTATAATTAGCACCAAATTATCCTCTAAACTTAATCAGAAATTGCAATTACGTGACTGATGCTCTCAAGGAAATCACAGTGAAGCTGCGCGGGTGATGAAATCAAACGTTGGCGCGCTGTGATAAAAACAGTTAGTTTGTGTCCAGTTTGGTGACATTTATTGAACTAAAGCAGAATCCTCTTTCATTCATCCTCCCTGCCAACGTTTTCTAGCAGCTTTCAGATCTTTTCCCACCCTCGGGGCTGCTGACGCCTCCCTCCTGGCTCCCAGTTTAGCAATCTTTCACAGTTACAGGCCGTGAGCGAGCGCTGAAGGAGAAATATGTGAATGATGCTGAGACTGCTCGTGGAGAGCATTAAAGCATCAAAGATGCGCTGAAGTTTGCGTCTCACTGCAGACCCTTTTCAGCAGGTTCGGCTGTTTGTGACCTTCTGATCGCGCTTGTTTGAGTTTCAAAGCTCGCACTCGAGGGTTCGACCGCCGAGGAGGCCGCTTTGGTTTTCGCTGGGCTTGATTAATGAGTGAATGAGCTCTCACAGAGTGGACTTTATTCAATCTGTTGTATTGATTAAAGCGCAGAGAGGCTCCTGCAGCCTTCGAGCTCTCTCTGAGTATCTCCCTCTTATTTCTCCTCACTGCGCCGCTCTCATCGCTAATAGAGTTTGATTCACTCAGCAGCCTAAATGAGGATTCTCGTGCAGGAAACTTTCATGCTTTTCATGCACGAAGACGCAACAATGACACACGTGTCTGCAGAGGAACCTAAAAAACTCGTTCTGATGCTGGATCCGGTTTATAATATCTCCAGCGGTGCCTTCACGCTCATTCACCTCCAGCAGATTCCTGGCAGCTGGAGTCCTTTAATTCGCCGTAAACGGAAGCGTTTGATTTGAGTCGTATAAAAGGAGGTCTGAAGACAGGAGCCGCTGTGGAGGCGCTGATGTCACCGGCTTTTGTTTGCCAGTGATCTCGGTTACTTCCTACAGCATTCAGGAACACTTCATACAGCAGTCTGCAATTTACAGGCTGATTTCACTGAAGGAGGAGCCAATAAACACAGGCTGGCTCCTGCTGCGGCTTCAATGAAGGCACAGCAGAAGGAAACAAACGGGCATTTTAGAGGAAATAGAAGATAAATGAAGCCAATCGAGAACAGAGATCATTGCAACAGGCTGCTTCCTGGTGGTCTTATTTCTGCAACATCATATTAATGTTGCTGTAGGAGTGTCAGAGCCCCCCAAAATCTTCCTTTACTTTTTATAACTGCAAACAAATAAAAGCAGCATCTTTACAGCTGTGTCGGCGAGCCCCTGGGTTAAATCAGTGCAGCCTGATTGGCTGCAGCACTGCGGCGGTGAGGTGGCAGGTTTTCCTGGGCCTCCTCTACTCTTCCTCCTGAAACCAACAAAAATGTGACGTCACGTTTTTAAATCGTAAGTTTTTGGTTTCAGGTTTAATGTTTTACCTGCTTCTCTCTAACATAAACTCGTGGCAGAAAGCTGTGCACGCAAACCTCTCCCACCTGTTGCAGCTCTGTGAGATAAAATCAGTCAGTTACGTTGATGGGGACACACTCCCGACTTCCTCCTTAGTTTTCTTCCCTCTGCCCGTGAAGCTCCGCTTGTTTGGTCTCATTAAGTAAGTTGGAGTTGCTGTATCTTTGTAACTTCCTGAAACTCTTGCGCCCACTTCGCACAGCAGTTGGCCTCACGTGGAGCTGAGAAAGCAGCAACTCTGAACCAAAGCAGCACTGCGAGCGTCACAGGAGCCTCTCTGTGACAGCAGGACCATCAGCCTGACCTCGAGTCACACAGCGGCTCCTTCCAAGCTTCTGCAGCCATTAAAAACGTATCAACAGTCGTTAGTTTGTTACCGAGTTTCAGGTTGTTCTGCATTTCACTGGAAAGAGGAGCTCATTCTGGGAAGCAGGTCCCTGGGAATGCCGGCATCTCAGTTCCTGGCATCAAACGTCAGATTAGCGCAGACTCGTGATTCATGCAGTGAAGTAACCATGTGCAGCTCATCACAGGCTGGACTGCATGTGTAAGTGTTACTAATCGTTACTTTTTTAGGCGCAGAGATTAATCAGAAAGTGACCTTTGATCAGTGGTTTGTGTAGGAGGTGAGTCATCATCAGCAGACCTTCATCACACACAGGTGATCTCTGGTTCAGCACTCAGCTGCTTCCAGGTTTGCTAAGACAAAGAAACACAAGCGCACACATGTTTGAGTTTCTGCAGCATCTATGAAATGAGAGGCAGCCACGCCCTAAATCACAGCCTGTTATCACCTGTTTTACCTTAAATGGAGCCATTATTTACTAAACAAACACCAAATAAGACTTTTGATTAGTGATTGAAACCATAAAGACATTAGGACAGTTTTTACTGAGGTCATAAATAAAGTAGGAAGTAGGTCATTCCCCCACAGACTTCCATATAATCAGACGCCCCCTGCTGGTATTGCCTTTCCTAAGCAGCTTATTTATTCTGCTTCTCTACCTGCATTTACGTCTCAGTCAGAAACGTCCGTCCTAAAGCCCCGCCCTTCTCTGGAGAGTCGATACAGTCCAGCAGAGTCGTGACTCACATTTGCAAAGAGGACCGTTCTCCTTGTTAGGAGCCAACAGGAAGGATAAAATCCAGATTCAGGCACTTTTGTCCTCCATAGGAGACGTCAGGCTGGTAGTGCTGTCACTCATCTCAAAGCCACGGTCCTCCTGAGACCTGAGCTAGCAGCGTTAGCATCAGGAGAGTTAATGCTTTCCTGATCTGCTAAGTTCTCCTCGTTGGCGCCTCTCACCTGGAGCCTACATCTGTATGACATGAGATTCAGTCTGCTAATCTAAGAACAGAGGGTCCGACCACGAGGCAGCTTTGAGGCACTGCTGCCGTGGCCTCACTTTCTCATGTGCCCTCTGTGATAGCACAGCTCAGGATAGGTCTCAGTGCTAATCTCTCATTCTTCAAAGCCTGTAGCAGCACAGGGTGAGGAGAGGGGGCTGAGAGGGGAGCAGTGGGAAATGAATGCAGTGTTTCAGGCTGGGAAGAGGACAGTAATGACAGCAGTGCAGTTTGTGAGATCAATGTCAGGCAGCAGTCTGCAGCTCATGTAGGGACGTGCACGGCTCGTCCACCCGAGGCTTAAACGTTGCTGCGTCCTTTAAAGTAAATATTCATATTTCATTCATGTTTGTGGACAGCTGTGGTTGTAACCTGGCCTTATTTTGGCACTTACGGCTCAGTTACACTACTGGCAAACATTTGTGGGCACGATGTGGCTCCAAACTCATGAGGCAGGCTAATGTGGGTTATATAGGCCGGCGCTGGTCTAAATGACACACCTGGCCAGGTGGAGCAGAGGCCCAGAGAAAGCTGCAGATGAGGGTCAGATTTGGCTGAAACGTTCACGTCCGTGCGGCCTGTTCGGTCTGAGGTGGACAGGAAGCTGTAAACATTATAAACTAAGAAACGAGCATCGTTACGTGAGCCGTCAGAACAAACTGAGCTGTGCTGTTCGCACTCATCGTGCTTTGGTTTCAGGGTTAAACGGCCTCTTTGCACATTAAAAATGGCTCTTAAAGGTAGCCGGTGCTTCAAAGTGTGACGCCCAGGAGTCCCGACCCTGCAGCCACATGTTCGGTCAGGAATGGCATCATTTTCGCTTTCACTGCCGCTGGTATGTCGCGACACTGAGGCCAGATCTGAATGTCTCAGAGGGGAGATTCTGTGACAGCGTGGTGGTATTTCATGCCGTGGGAATGTTGATAAGCTGCTGCCAGTTTGGGGGTTTGGACACGAGTAACAGCCTGCTGTTGGTGTGTTTGGCCTCTGCTGCGAGTTTTTCTTGAAAACACAATAATGCTTCTTTGTGGTTCTCCTTTCACAGTCGCTTCTGAAACACCAAATGTGGTGAAGCTGTGTATTTCCGTGACAACAGGACGCAGACAGGAGCCCACGCTCGTGCACAGGCGTGTTTGCAGGAACTTGTGTCAGTCTGTTTCTGCCTTCATGTGTCAGGACTTGTGTTCAGGTTAGGAATGCGAGGCTTGTCTGAACGCGGGACCTGAGGTGTGTTTCTACGCCTGAGGCGGCCTCAAAAGGATATTCTGCCCTTTTCTACCTGCAGTCCTCCTCCTCCTCCTCACCTGCCACCTCCCTCTGTTCTCTCTCTGCTGCTATCTTTATCTCTCCGTCCCTGCATGTGTGGATTCAGGTGCTGCTTTAATGCAGCTTCCTCCTGCTGTCCCGCCTCTGCCATAGTCCTGCGTGCGCACACACACGGACACACACACTGGGAGCTCTGTGTCACCTTTGGGAGATTTGTCTGGCCGGCCGTCAGCGTCAAAGGGAGAGAGATAGCAAAACAAAGCGGCTCTCCGAGATGCTATCTCTGCCTCTCATCTCCCCGCTGTTATCTGCCTCGCCTGTTATTGCCTCATCGTGCTGGATGGCTGCCGCTTGTCCTGCAGTCACAGCAGCACTTCACACACTTAACCCGAGGTCCAGGGAGCAGGTTCACTGACTTTATGGATTAGAACTTTGCTGAGTAAATCCCAGAATCCCCTCAAATCTGCCAGAGCTGCCTGGAAAGACCTGCACACTGAGTCAGGGCTCTGGAACTGTGAACATCTGTGACTGTGTGAGCGTCTGCTGCCCATTAGTGACTTCACCTTCTCGCCTTGAAAGAACAGCTTTCAGGAAGGCTGTAACACTGTCAGGTGACCTCCATCAAGGAGCTGATTGGTTTGGTTTCTCTGGTTCTTTGCTCAGAAGGTTACAGACAGAACTTCAGCTGAGGTGGGCTTTGGTCCAGCCTACAAATGAGTAACTTTGGGAGTTGATCTGCATCTGGATCCAGGAATTTTGGATCATAAATTTCATCTTTAGTCATTTAAAATGATCACAATTGAATCTGGATCCAGACATCCTTTTAGATCCAGTGACTCAGTTCATGGCTGGTGAACCGTACGATGCACGATGTTCGACTCACAGGACTGAAGACCCGAGGGGAGGGGCTTCCACTCAGGGAGGGAGATGATCAGAAATCACGGAATATTGTGCCATAAATAGGCACTTCCTGTTTTACTTTGAAAGGTCTGCTTATTAAACACTTGAGTTGTCGTTCTACTTCCTGCCTTTGCTCGGTTTCCCGCCCTCTTCGTGCCACACCTGTGTCTCAGTGTATCCTCCATCAGATCCTCATGTTACCACTCAGGCTTTCCAGCATTCCTCAGATCGCCATGGTTTCCCTGTTGATTTCAGCTGATAACATCCTGGCTTATTTCAGGTGAAGGATTCTGGATTTTACTTTGCTGTCCTGTGTTTGGTTCCTCTTTCTTGAGAAATCGTTACAGACACAATTAAATGTGGTGACTTGTGTTGACTGCTGTGAACATCTTCACACTGTGCTTGTGTGGGAAAGGGTGTATTTTTAATAAATACGCAGTATTGTGCAAATATCCTGATTCCCTTCATTTCTTGATATTTTCCTGTGATGTTTTTAAAGTGCTCTTGAGCCACAGTCCTCTTTAAAAGGACATTGGCTGCTTTTTCACTCAGCTCCGGTCCCCGTGACTCTGACCTATGACCCATTCAGCCATTAAAAGCCGCCTCACTCGAGGGATGAACCCGTGTTGTGTCTGCAGGTAACAGACAGCTTAGCGGAGAACAACTTTAGACACTTTGTTACCAGCAGCCTGTCACAAAAACACATCATTTGTTCCTTTTCTTTAGTCGAGTCTGTGAAGAATGCCAACAATAACGGTTTTACTGATATAAAAAAGTATTTTTGCACCAACAAGCTGATTCCCAAAGAGCTGTTACACAAATGTTGGCAGATCTCAGCTCAGTGTCCTTAAAAGATGTGAGGAAACTGAATGAGAGGAGGACAAAGGAAGAAGTGTGAGGCCTAAAAAGCCCTCTGCAGCAGATAAACAGGATCTGAAAGTCACATCCTGACAGGACCTGAGAGCTGCACCTGGACCTTCTGCTGATCATCTGCTGTTCGGCTTCATCTTTCAGCATGACAGTGATAAAAACACAGGTGTACACTGTCAGTCATGGATCGGGCTCCCAGAGCCCGGACCTCAGCATCACTGCAGCAGTGTGGGATCATCCTGACAGAGACCCAAATTCAGAAACATCCAAAGAGGAGCTTGAGTGTCCTTCAGGAAGAACTGTTCCTGAAGCCTCTTAAAGAAACTACAGGAAGCTCCTCAGAGTTCAGGATGAAGGAGGAAAATACTGACTATCAAACTCATCACAGCACTACAGACTCTGCTGTTACATTATATCCTGTATTTCCATGTGTGTTTGCACATGCTTCAATAAATCAGCTCTTTCTCATTTTCCCAGCTGAATATGAAGAAATGAGTGGTGGCTCAAGACTTTTGCACAGTACTGTAAGTTATGAAGCCATATTTTTTCTATTCTGGCCCAGAGGTGATAACATTAGTGTGTTAGCGGCCTGTGAGCTAATGAATGATGTAATTACTGTAATCAGAGGCGGCGATGGAAGGACGAGCTCCATTTCTCAGGTTATCCTGACCTCTGAGGTCAGCAGCTGACTGAGATCAGGGTTAGGGTTAGGGTTAGGGCTCCTGACGTGGTGTTTGGTACTGAGAGCCATCAGAGCGCGCATAAATGGAGCTTCACACTGACATTAATGGCCAGCTTTGCTGTGTGGTTTCCACTGCTACCTGCCTGCCAGCCAGCTGACTGAGAGACGGTGGCGACTAAACCAATCATCATATTTTAAAGGGAGGCTGGAGACACTCGAGCTCTTACTGCAGCCGGTGAGTGAAGGTCGGAGCCGGTTCACGGCACATCCACTAAAATGGCATCTGACTACAAAGGTTTTGATTGGATCATTAATGGCAGATCCAAGGTCAGCTTTCAGTAATCCCTGATTGGCGTGGTAATCGGGCCGGCTTTAGATCAGCTTTAAATCCAAATGATTCTAAAATTATTGATGATGATGAGGCTGAATTATCGAGAGCTCGGCGACGGCGAGAGAACGAGAGCGAGGCGGTGCAACAAAACAGGAAACAAAGGATGTGAGACGCAGAGAGATGAAGAGACTTTCCATACTTGGAGGTGATCTCGGTCTGTCAGATACGCTCAGCGTCTGATGCAACGCTGAGTAACCGAGACGTGTGTGCGTGTGTGTGTGTGTGTGTGTGTGTGAGAATCTGAGGGACTCACATGTGAAAGTGACCCAGTGTGTGAAACATCATGGCTCCCTAACACACACGCACACACACACACAGAAACCATCGCTTTTCTCCTCCAACCCCACATTCATTCATTGCCCTCACTGCCAGGCCTGTTGCTAGGTTACCATGAGGAAATGGTGTGTGTGTGTGTGTGTGTGTGTGTGTGTGTGTGTGTGTGTGTGTGTGTGTGTGTGTGTGTGTGGTGGATGAATTTCCACTTTCTCGCTTTAACAGCTGCTGTGATACCGGCTTCACTTTGAAGGAGGAGACGTTGGATTTGAGTTCAGCTTCACTGTAAATTATTTAAGTCCTCCTGCTGATGAAGAGGCTCTGCAGCCCCCCCATGGTCACCGCTGGTCCTCCCCCCTTTGGAAAGACTGACCGTGAATTTAAAGGCTTTGTGCATCTTTAGATTTGAAATAAAACCTTAACGCACTCGCAGCTGTTGTGCGTACTCAGTGTTTGGAGAACATCTGGGAGCCCAGCTGTGTGCCTCAATATCAACATAAAGAAACAAAGTCGGGTTGGACGTGATGACGAGTCCTTGGGGAAACATACTGAGCATAAGTCAGAGCATCATGCCACTTCATTAGGTACACTTAAATCCTTTGTGACATAGATTCAGGAAGTTGCTCCAGAGAGTCCCCACAGATTTTGGTCCATATTGACGTGAGAGCAGATTTATGAGCTGCACATCCGTGATGCAAACTTCCCCTTCCACCACATCCCAAATGTGCTCCATTGGACTGAGACCTGGTGACTGTGGAGGCCGTGTGAGTGCAGCGGGATCGTTGTCATGTTCCAGAGACCAGTTTGACACCGTTTCATATCATCTTGAGGCTGTTGTTGTGATTTGGTGCCTTACAAATAAAATGATCTGAGCTCTGTGACGTGGTGTGTTATCCTGCTGGAAGCAGCCAGCTGGTACACTGAGGTCATATGAGGTGGGCATGGTCAGCAGCTATACTCAGGTAGGCCGTGGGGTCTAAATGATGCTCAGCTGGTGCTCATCTGGGCACACGTACCGTCCACTAACTCAGCTTTCATTTCTGTGACAGTTATCTGGTTACACATGGCTTCTGTGCTTCTACCATCCATCTTTATCTGAAGGCAGAAGTCATTCTTTACATCAATACATCTACAGTTTTCTCCCAAAAGGTCCCCATGAGCGCCCCCTGCAGGGGTGCTGAGACCCCGTCAGAAATCTCTCCCAAACATGGAGTTACTAAACTGGGTTCTGCTTCTTCTTCTTAAGAGGTTAAAGGATGGAAATGTTGAGTAAATGTGTCCCAGATGGAAATCCGTGACTCGTCCCTTTGATCTGCTCTCCGTCTGTTTTTCAGGGTCGCCATGTCAAAACAGGCCAGCTCGCTGCCATCAAGGTCATGGACGTCACAGGAGTGAGTGCCGCTCTCAGCTGCCTTTAACCCTTTCCTGTGTACGTTATTAGCATCGTGCTGCATCTGACTCTGTGTTTGTGTGCTTCAGGACGAGGAGGAGGAGATTAAAGCCGAGATCAACATGCTGAAGAAGTACAGCCATCACAGGAACATAGCGACCTATTATGGAGCCTTCATCAAGAAGAACCCTCCAGGAGTGGACGACCAGCTGTGGGTGAGTCGCTCTGACAAACAGGTTTCCTTAGCAGAACTGAAATGAGTCAAAGTGACGGGAGCAGCAGTTCTAACACCGTCTGTGTGTTTGTGCAGCTGGTGATGGAGTTCTGCGGCGCCGGCTCGGTGACGGATCTAATCAAAAACACCAAAGGGAACTCCCTGAAGGAGGAGTGGATCGCCTACATCTGCAGAGAGATCCTGAGGGTGAGCTCCCAAACGCTGACGGCAAAGAGGAGAAGCCGTGCTCGTGTGAACATAAGAAACTCCCGGCAGGTTCCCAGAGGAACGCCTGCACAGTTTTTACAGAACATAAGAAAGCCCGCTGCAAGTATGTGAAAAATGTGGCAAATTTCTGAAAAGAACCAGGCAGGTGTGAGAAAATCGAGAAAAACGATAACGAATATATCGTATGTACTAATATAACAAATTTACAGGAAAAATGTGGCAAATTTACAAAAAGAAAATGAGGACAAACGTAAGTTTATGAGAAAACAGATTTCTGAGGCACGTGTGGTTTCCTGTCTAGTTACTGCGTCTCTTTAGCACAAATGAACCTGAAGCATGAGCCGAAGCTTAAAGAGCGCTCAGACACGTCTGCTGCAGCCTGACGTGCTTGTCTCACCTCCAGGGTCTGACCCACCTCCACCAGCACAAGGTCATCCACAGAGACATCAAAGGCCAGAACGTGCTGCTGACGGAGAACGCTGAGGTCAAGCTGGGTGAGAAATCCTAATGGTGGTGACTACGCCGGACCCTCAACACTGCTGAGGGGCTCACTTTAATCAACAAATGAACTGCATAGCTCACCACTGTGTGTGTGTGTGTGTGTGTGTGTGTGTGTGTGTGTGTGTGTGTGTGTGTGTGTGTGTGTGTGTGTGTGTGTGCGCGCAGTGGATTTTGGTGTGAGTGCTCAGCTGGACCGTACGGTGGGACGCAGGAACACATTCATCGGGACCCCGTACTGGATGGCCCCCGAGGTCATCGCCTGTGATGAGAATCCTGATGCCACCTATGACTTCAAGGTAACTGAGCACGACCTCGGGCCTGTGCCGTGAGGCAGGATTAGGCAGGTTTAACTCATCGCCATGGTCACCTGTGCTGCACACCTGTCAGTGATTTCCTGGGGAGATCCTGCAGCCTCGGCTCGCGGATAGACACTGTTTGCCTGATGAAAGGCTGCAGTTTAATGCATTAATAAGAACTATGTAAGCTCATCGTGCACGGGCACTTATATTAGCGAAGCATGCAGCAGTCCTGGCTGTGCATTGATTTTATTTTTGGTTATGTTATTTAAATAACCTGACCTCCTGACCTCACCTGAGGTCCTCCTGTTTCTCTCTCTGGTCTTCATATTAGTCCACGTACACGTCTTTAATCCACACCGCGCAGCAGCACGTTTAGGACCGACCTCCTGCTGCGGATGGGATCTCCTCGTGTCGTCATCCTGTGGCAGCTTCAGGGAGCCTCAGCACGAGAACCATTGAGCCCTCATCCTCCAGCTTCCCTGTGTTCATACACGAGCCTTCAGAGATTTAGTTTTCCCTCCTAACGTAACTCCACAGTGATAGCAGTGCTGCGTTTGTTAGTCATGAACGCGGTGCTGCACGGTTCGGATTAAAGCTGTGCATGAACAGTGCTAACATGAAACATCAGTGGAACTGAGTGAATGGGATGTTTTCACCTCCGTGTGTGATTTGAATAAAGGAGCGTTTGGATCCAAGGAGCTAGGACAGGATATCAGGGCGATCCCTGCAGAGCAGATCCAGCCAGCAGGCAAAGATCTCAATGACTAAAAGAAGGATAAATGTGCAGTTTTCTTTTTCTTAAATTGCTCTTGTAGAGTCAAACTGCTCGTAGCTGTGAACAAACACACACACTGACCTTTAAAAACAATCCCTCACACTGTATCTGCTGTTTCTTTGAAGTCGTGTAAGCTCTGATTATTGCTACCCGAGCGCACCGGCAGAAATGAGAGCCGTTCCTTCAGAAATCAGTGAGTGTGCAGCGGTTACTGTAATGGGGACAGGACGAACCCCTGCGGCGAGCCAGTGGAGGATGTGTGCCTACGCCATTAACTCCAACCCTCCAGGGCTTTACGTGACAAGAAGCCCTCAGTTCATGTTCCAGCGCTCAGATCTGCAGCTAAAAACAGAAAGCACCGATAATGCTGATGAAACGTTAAAGACAAACAGGCACAGATGGCGCTTTTTTCTGACTGTATTTTTATCACTTAACAAGTACAGCGATCAGATCTCTGCAAAGTGTTGAGTCGGTAACACGCTGCGAGGATGTGAACGTTTGGTGTTTCTCTCTCTGCAGAGTGATCTGTGGTCGCTCGGTATCACAGCTATAGAGATGGCAGAGGGAGCTCCACGTAAGTGTGATTCACTGCGATCAGCTGACACTCAGCACAGTTTGTCTGCGAGCTCATAAATCACGTCTTTCCCTTTTTCTCTCTTTCTGCTTTTCACCTTCTTCCTGTCTCCTCCCCTCTTTGCTCTGCTGCTGCTTCCTTTCCTTTCCTTTCCTTTCCTTTCCTTTCCTTGTTTCTTGTTTGTTGCCCTTTTATTTTCCTTTCTCCTCTTATTTTATTTCCATTTATTTGGTTTTATTCTCCCTTTGGATTCTTTCCTTTGCTCTTTCCTGTTGTTGCCTTCTGATCATTAAATTTCCTTCCTTTCCTTTTGTCCCCTCTCATCTCCTTTCCTTTCCTTTGTCTTCTCCCATCTTCTTTCCTCCTCTTGCTTCCTTTCCTCATCTACTCACCTTTCCATCCTTTCCTCGGCTCTTTTGCTTCCTGCACTAATACTTGTGTCATCTCATCTCTTCTCTCCCCTATTTCCTTTTATTTCATCTGCTCTCCTCTCCTTTCCTTCTTTTTGCCTCCTCAGCTCTGTGCGACATGCATCCAATGAGAGCGCTCTTCCTCATCCCCAGAAATCCTGCCCCGAGACTCAAATCAAAGAAGTGGTGAGTTACTCAAACACACAGAAACACAGCGGTGGCCTGTGAGACGGTAAAGCTGCGACCGCTGTTTTCGAGAATAATTGATCAGATAATTCGTGATTTGAAATAACTGCTCGTGTTCAGGTCGAAGAAGTTCCAGTCGTTCATAGAGAGCTGCCTGGTGAAGAGCCACAGCCAGCGGCCGAGCACCGAGCAGCTCCTCAAACACCCGTTCATCAGAGACCTTCCCAACGAGCGGCAGGTCCGCATCCAGCTCAAGGACCACATCGACCGCACCAAGAAGAGGAGGGGCGAGAGAGGTGAGGAGGCGCCGCCTGCCGGTTCGCCTAGGCTCACAGCCGTTCCAACAGATGCAAACACTGACCTGAGATCTGTTTGTTTCCCCTCAGACGAGACTGAGTACGAGTACAGTGGGAGTGAGGAAGAGGATGAAGAGAGGGACATAGGAGAGCCCAGGTGGGATTACTGTAGCAGCCACAGCCCCTGCTATGGCTGCAGTTCCTCTAATGTCCACTCGAGGCACTGCTCGCTATAACAAACCTGCGTGAACCTGCAGATATTTCAGCTTTACAGGTCATGAATGCAGCTAGCTCACTTCACCTGCTAACTCCACCTCCTCATCCAAGTTCGCTCACTATGCTGGCGAACACATGGGTGGAGTTACGGTTTTCACAGTCTGTGGTTACTGCTAATGAAAGAGTGCTGCATAAATATCACCGCTGCTCATCTTCAGCTTTCAGCTGATGCAGCAGAGAATAAAGAGCCGAAGCTCATTTAAAGAACTATAAACCTACAGAAGTCTCAGATCTGTTTAATTATGTCTCTGACTCTCCTCTGATTGGCCGTCCTCCAGCTCCATCATCAACATTCCCGGCGAGTCCACACTGAGGCGGGACTTCCTGCGTCTGCAGCTGGCCAATAAGGAGCGATCGGAGCTGATCCGGCGTCAGCAGCTGGAGCAGCAGCAGAACGAGGAACACAAGCGCCAACTACTGGCCGAGAGGCAGAAACGTATAGAAGAGCAGAAGGAGCAGCGGCGGCGGCTGGAGGAGGTAACCTCACGACCTGACGGTCGCTCATTAAAGGCTCGTTACGCAGGTCTTTGTTTCAATCTGTGAAAAACATCTCAGGAAATCACTCATCTTCACACCTGAGTGTTAGCACCTCAGCTCATCCGGATGCCAGGAAAACAGGCCTGACGTGCAGCAGACACACACACACACACACACACACACAGACATACACACACAGCTGAGGTGTTGTTGTGTAAAATTGTTTCCACCTACAGCAACAGCGTCGCGAGCGAGAGCTGAGGAAGCAGCAGGAGCGAGAACAGAGGAGGAGGTATGAAGAGATGGAGCAGCTCCGCCGGGAGGAGGAGAGGAGGCACGCAGAGAGAGAGCAGGTAAGGAAACACCTGACTGACAGGTGTCAGACAGGGAGGCGTGGCTTCTCAGCCCCTCTGCAGCCTGTTCCTCTGATAAGTGAAGTTCTCCACACGGATTCACGCGCTCGGCTGTAATAACATTAAGAACGTGTAAACTACACATTTCACATGTTTACAGTGTGGATGCCGGCCTCCAGACACCAGGGGGCGCTGCAGAGAGAGGTTTACGTGAATGAATGAGCTTTACATCAGCTGGAATAGAAAAAAATAATTAAAGACACTTAAATGAGCTCTCACTAACCTTGGAAAAGGAAATAACTGTGACTGCGGTTTGTGAAATAAATACAAAAGAATCTCCTCCACGGTTGTAGCAACAATAATCTGTGCCCTTTTATTTTCTTATACATTTAAAAACTTTGCAGCAAACTTCCTGCTTTTGCAGGTCTACAACCTTTAGTTCATCGGCTTCAGTGAGCACTGTGAGAGGAAGAATTGAGCATTAACTTTATAACCGCAGCACGTGAAGTTTCCCTCAGTAAAAGCAGAGATTAGTGTCTCAGTCTTTGCTTTAAGGCACTTTGGCTTTTAAATGGAGGTTTAATCAGAAGCATCCAAGCAGCAGCTTCTGGAAATCAAAGGCAGCACTCTACAGGCTAAAAATACTTTACCGTCTCATTTCTGAGGTTTTTTGGTCAAATAATTCTTATATTATAGATCTATATAGTTATAGATTATTGTTTGTCTCAAAACTCGAAGCAACACGAAACCAAACTTCCCGAGTTATTCCCGCTGCTTTAGCTCGGTCTGCAGCGCTTCCTGGTCCAGGAAAGTCTGTGATTTCACTGAGCAAAAACATGAAGGGCGTTCTAAAAGCTCGAGCTGCAGCGGATGATTATAGGTGTAACTTTAAACCTGCTCTGTATGAAGTATTTCTGTCCATTTAACACAAAACTTACTGCGTGGAGACCCACAAAAGTACAACATCCATGGATTTGTTGGCTGTAGTATCACCACGCATCCGTCCTCAGGCTGTAGCACAGTGGGCTCATTAATAGTTACCTTCCTTCTCTCTCAGAGAGCAGCGTCTTCCTCCTGCACAGCTGATTTCATGCTGTCCTCTCAATAATAAACTTGTCTTTCTGTTCTACTAATTACGCCCCTGCTGCTCCTCTTTTTTCCCTCCTCGCCTATTCCTGACTAAATCCCTACTTTCACACCTCTCCTACTTTCGCCTGTCCTCCTCCTCTTTCCTCTTTCCTTTTCTTCTATTTCCTGCTCCGCTGATGTCACTGGTTGCCTGGGCTCCGATTTGCTTCCGCTCCACCCGGTCGCTCTCTGATTGGCTGCCCGTGGTGCCGGCCGGGTTTCCTGATTGGTTAGGAGTATATCCGTAGACAGCTGGAGGAGGAGCAGAGGCAGCTGGAGATCCTGCAGCAGCAGCTCCTGCAGGAGCAGGCCCTACTGCTGGTAACACAACACACAAACAGACACAGCCTGATGAAAGCTAATGTCTTCACAACAACACAGCTCAAATATATTATAAAATAAATAGCCTAAAATATTAGAGAGAAAACCCTGAGAGCAGGGGCCTGGTGACAGTGAGGAAGAAGAACCCCCCTGTTAACAGGAAGGGACCTACGATAGTGCCAGACTCAGGGAGGGGAAACATCTGCTGTGACTGGTGGGGGAGAAGGGGGAAACCAGGGTCTTACATACGGTGCTTTATGGGTAAATGTCACCTGAATGGCTCCTCAGGTTCTCTGCACACCTGCCCTGCAGCCCTGCAGCGTAGCAGCTGGTTAGCTTGATCTTTGAAAGCGTAGGCGGTATAAAAGATGGATGTAGCCACCATGACATCACTCAGCTGTTATTAAAACTCCGCTCAGAGTTTCTGACATTTTCCTCATGAAAGCCTGAAGCAGCGTGCTCGCCGACAGCCAATCAGCACGTCCTGGGTGATCCTCCTTAGAACATAATTACCATAATTTACAACACAGACTCCATGTTTTATTCAAGGAAATGGCAGATTA
>JAVDPK010001757.1:150630-169358 GCA_034780415.1 Cichlasoma orientale | reverse complement strand
TGGCTTTTTAAGTAGTGGTTTGATTACAGCCACCTTGAAGGCCTGTGGTACATAGCCACCTAATAAAGACAGATTGACTCATCTGTTGCATATAAAGCACGTAGCCTCAGGAATGCATCCACCTCCACCTCCATCTGCTCTGCAGTCAGCAGCGGCTGGTGGCGTCTCACATGTTTATACGGCTGCTGTTTATTGCATGCACACACTAAAGCGGGCGGCAGATAGTGCGTGGAGTCGCATGAAATGAAAATAAACTCCTGAAATCCAGACTCGAGCCTTTGCTCCTGTAAGTAAGGCACCAAAACCCGGTTCTGCACCTGGATCAGATTAAAACAGCCAAACTCATTCAGAGCCTTCTCATTGGGCGATGAAGGTGTGACGGTCTCTGGTCTCGGGCTGCGTTACCTGTGCAGACAGAGGTGGAGTGTCCTGTTTCTGCTGCTTTACACATGGTGTAACTGTGTCTCCAGGTAACGCTGTAATCTGACCCTGTGTATCAGATGACCATCAGCAACATCAAATATAAACATCTACCACACACAGAGTCCTGCTGATGGTGTCAGAGGGCAGAGCTCAGACGCCCTGCTGAAGTTCGGGGGACGCTGGACAAACGAGCCCAAAGATCAGCCTATAGACTGTAGATAAAAGATGGCTGTAGTCACAATGGCGCCCCCATTGGTTAAAAAATTCTGGTTTTGATGCTGAATCCTGAACAGTTTTGATGCCAACTTACCTTTTGAATGAAATACCCAGAAATCAGGTACCAGGTGAGAGCGAATCAAGACACATAAAGTATTTAAATCCAGAAGTACTGCTAAAATGTAAGTACTGTGTTTGAATGTAACGAAGGCGCATGGGGTCATGTTTGAAGTAGTACTTTATAAATAAACGTGCAGTCTGCTCTCTGCTCATGATGAAGGAGGACGTCACACTCTTTCATGAAGTGATGTGTGGGAGAATGACCCATGCAGGGTCTGAGCGCACACCTGAGGTCACAACCTGCACGCTAGCAGAGACGGACATCAGCTCAGACCCTCTCACAGCGGCTCTGACATCTCTGCTGCGGATGAACCACGGCAGCTACATCACACGCCCCGCTCGGCCTCAGGTGCTGAATATTTGATCAAACTGGTCACATGGTTTCAGGTCTGAATGATTAAATAAGGCCGTCTCCTCTCGTCACATATCCTGCAGCTCTGCACTGGACGGGGACTCTGCTCAGCAACAGGTGAGTGTATTACCTGTGTGCTCAGGTGTGCATGCTTAAACTGCATGATGCTTTCATCAGAGGTTTTTAAGCTTCCTTAAACCCAGCCTGTTTGTGAGGTTGACTTCAGTTCAGGTGTTGATTGAACTCACCTGTTTACAGGTGTATATGTTCAGTTTTAGCCACCATAGTCGTACCTGTTGATCAGGAAAGTGGATCCTCCTCGGTCATCATTAATGTTTCAGAGAGGGAGTCTCGCTCTAGTGAGTGAGGAGAACAGCTGATGGTATCCCAGCTTCACCTCATTAGCATGAAAACGGGCCTACAGGACCACAGACTCGAATACAGAACAGCAGGAAAAGATCAGTACAGAGACACAAAACGACCACGAAGGTTCTCAAAATAAGAGATTCGAGACACAAAAAGACCTCAGATAAAACCTGAAGAACCACAAAGAGACTCATGGGCAATCACACCGTCCATCAAACGCTCCACCGCGTCAGTATCCTTAAAGCTTTTCTTCTTCTTTTCAGAGTTTCTGCAGAGTTTCATGATGATGTGAGAGCATGAAAGCAGTGAGTAACTCATCAGCATCAGCAGGTAATAACCAGGCGTAGCGATGGCGGCGTGGCTGGGTCGGGTGTCGCTGGGCGACGCCTGGTACAACATGTACTCCCGCCTGCTGAGGACCAAACCGGTGGGATCCATGGCTCTCAGCTCGGACGACCTCACCGAGCTGGCGGAGGGGTCGGCGGTCGGGCTGGCCAAAGTCCTGACCACCGTGGACCTGGTGTCCCTCGGGGTGGGAAGCTGCGTCGGCACAGGGATGTATGTGGTCGCGGGGCTGGTTGCCAAAGCGATGGCCGGGCCTGGGGTCATCCTGTCCTTCATCATTGCAGCGGTGGCCTCCATACTGTCAGGTAAGCAGAGGTTTTTAGGTGCTTGCACCAACCAAACAAAGCGTTTCGAGCAGTCTGGTGGCCACATTGTGTCTTTATTCTTGCAGGTGTGTGTTACGCAGAGTTCGGTGTGCGGGTCCCTAAAACTACTGGCTCGGCGTACACCTACAGCTATGTGACGGTCGGGGAGTTTGTGGCGTTTTTCATTGGCTGGAACCTGATCCTGGAGTACCTGATCGGCACGGCGGCGGGGGCTTCAGCGCTCAGCAACATGTTTGACTCTCTGGCCAATCACAGCATCAGTAACTACATCATCACACACCTGGGCACGGTCAGAGGACTCGGTCAGTGCCTCTGCAGTTTATTTATCTGCACATGAACATTAATGCCACAGAAATACCAGGTTTAATTATGATAAAGGGCAAAAGTACCCGATACCTAAGCTCTGTGTCTCGCTGTCTCAGGTAAAGGTGAGGACACGTACCCCGACCTTCTGGCCTTGTTCATCGCCCTGCTGGTCACGGTGATCATCGCTCTCGGAGTGCGTAACACTGTTGGCTTCAACAACATCCTGAACGTGGTCAACCTGGTGGTCTGGGTCTTCATAATCATCGCCGGCCTCTTCTTCGTCTCTGCCAGCAACTGGGAGGGTGGCAGGTTCATGCCGTACGGCTGGTCGGGGGTGAGAAGCTATGATGCTGTTAAAGCAGCAGTTAAAGGCGACCTTAATGGACGCTGTCTTCTGCGCTGTCGGACAGTCACGAAATTTAAAAAGACGTCCCCGTATGTCTGAATTTGTAGAGTTTATTTTAGTTCATGTTGCAGGGACAGTAGACTTACTGCATCAGATGTAGCTAAAGCTGATTTTCAGCTGCAGGCCTGCAGTGATGGAGGAAACCTGACACATAAACATGTACAAAATTAAATATTCTTAAAAAGTTTAGTTGATAAATAATCCCTTAAAAGTCTTCAGTTGATCCAAAGCTTTCCAGGGAAGACGGCTGCCCCTCCCTGAGTCTGGTTCTGAGTTCTTCCTCCCCACTGTCACCAGCTGCCTGCTCAGAGGAGATGTGTTGGGGTTCCCTGTCAGACAATATGAGTCTTTCCCTTCCTGCAGAAAGCAGGAGGGTGACTGCTGCAGTGAATTGGTGCTGCATAAATAAAACTGCATTGAAAATTGAAAGTTAAAAGTTTTTGTGCTCTTCTAAATTCAACCTGCCTTCAATCATGACTTTACTTTTTTATTTGAGGCCTGTTAAGATCCACATCACACCCAGCTGCTGTTTCAGAAACACAAACAAGCCTCTGCTTTATTTTATTCATAAACATGTAACTGAAACAGCTGGCTTCTGATTGGCTGCCCCTCATAAACAAATTATTTAGCCGGAGCTGAATGCCTGAGATGACCATATAAGGAAATCCCGTCTCTATTACATCAGAAAGCTCAAAGCCTGAAACCTGAACCTTTGACTGACTTCATTATTTTTGTCCTTGTTTATTATGAGAATCCACGAGTGGAACAGTCTCTATGGGTCCAACGCTGTGAGATCTTTAGTGACACCTTCTTCCTGTTCAGGTGATGCAAGGCGCGGCGACCTGCTTTTACGCCTTCATCGGCTTCGACATCATCGCGACGACAGGCGAGGAGGCCAAAAACCCCAACACCTCCATCCCTTACGCCATCACTGCCTCACTGATCACCTGCCTCACCGCCTATGTGTCGGTCTGTACAGAGACAAGCAGGATCTTGATGCATGTTCTCATAGTTTAAGGATGGTCCTGGTGTGTTTAATGTGTGTGTTGACCTAACTGTACTCTTTCCACCTCCATCGAAGAGTTTAAGGAAACTAAAATCTTAAACTGGACCAAAATAGTCTAGAGAGAGAGAGAGAGAGACATGCTGGGCTTCTGCCAGCTAAAATCCAGAAGCTGTTTTATGAGTCTTTATGAAAACTGGTGAATGATTTATGCTCAGCAACAGTTTCAAAACCAGACGTCCTGTTGTGTTACTTATCGAACCGAAAGCATCCGATGGGCCCTAAAAAGTGTAGAAAACAGCTGAGTGTCTGTGAGGGGATGTAGCTCAGTGGTAGAGCGCCTGCTTCGCATGTATGAGGTCCTGGGTTCAATCCCCAGCATCTCCAGGCTTTATAGCATTAAGCTGCATTTCTTTCAACAGATGTTTTGGTCAGTTGGTGGTTGGCGACCCGTCTCACGTCCTTAGAGCTGGTCTACACTCTGTGGCTTTGGGAGGTCTTGTGTGAAATGTGGCCACTGTGCTGAGAGGCAGCTCGTTCATTAAGTGACACTTAAATTAAAAAAAGTTAAAATCACAGTCCATGAGATGAAATGACCTCTGAAAGACCAGAGCGGGACAGTAACTGCAAAGACCAAGATGTACCCAAACCACAAGCTTCTGCTGGGCCTCAGACGTGAGAGGAACAGGCAAGAGTGCAACAAGCACACATGTGAGGGGATGTAGCTCAGTGGTAGAGCGCGTGCTTCGCATGTATGAGGTCCTGGGTTCAATCCCCAGCATCTCCAGGTTTTATAGCATCAAACTGCTGGATTTCTTAGTACTGAAGCCTTTAAATATTTGGGGGAAAGTTAGCCACAAATTAAGTAAATGACCACAAAGAGCTTTAAAATGACCACAAGAGACGTCTGACAACTATAAGAGGCTCAAGATGTCCACAAGACTGAAAGACCACAAGCTTCTGCTGGGCCTCAAACATGGGAGGAACAGGCAAGATTTCAACATGAGCATGTGAGGGGATGTAGCTCAGTGGTAGAGCGCATGCTTTGCATGTATGAGGTCCTGGGTTCAATCCCCAGTATCTCCAGGTGTTTTAGCATTAAGCTTCTAAATGTCTCAGTACAAATGTCCTAAAACAACAAGAGGCCTATGAGACTGAGAGACCTACAATCATCAACAGAACTTACCAACCCAAAAGCTTCTGATGGGGAACAGGCACCATTATTCAGGAGTCCCTCAGAATAACTTTATTTGTCATCATATGTCAGACATACGAGATTGCGTTCCAGAACAGCCTAAACAGTTTGCTGATAGCCATTCTTTCTGCTCTGCAGGTGAGTGTAATCCTGACTCTCATGGTCCCCTACGACCTGATCGATGGCTCGGCTCCTCTCATGGAGATGTTCGCCGTGCACGGCTTCCTGTGGGGGAAGTACACTGTAGCTGTCGGCTCTATAGCTGGACTCACTGTCTCTCTGCTGGGCTCCCTGTTCCCGATGCCCAGGGTCATCTACGCCATGGCCCGGGACGGACTGCTGTTCAGGTGAGGAGGTCTGTAAAAGGACAGGTGATGGTGCTGAGGAGCTTTGATATGACTTGTTCTTGTGTTTGAAGGTTTCTGTCTCATGTGACTGCACTCACGCACACTCCCACGGTGGCGTGCGTGGTGTCGGGGAGCCTGGCGGCCATCCTCGCTCTGCTGGTGAGCCTCAGGGACCTGATTGAGATGATGTCCATCGGCACCCTGCTGGCTTACACTCTGGTCAGCGTGTGTGTGCTGCTACTGCGCTATCAGCCTGACGACCAGACCGACACGCATCAGTTTGACTCTGAACATCAGGACACGGATGGCCTGAAGCACGAGGATGCCAAAGACAACCAGATCCTGACAGATACCGACGAGTCATCTTCTTACCACGCCGGCAGGACGGAAGGGGAGGGCGATGACTCTGATTTCCACACAGGCCACGTCTCACTGCTGAAAAGGCTTCTGGGAGGTCATTACTACACCCTGCGCCTGCGTTTGGGAATGCCCGATGCGTCAGCACGACCCACCCCTGCCACCGGCCGCATAGTGACCAGATGTACTCTCCTCCTCTTCTTCATGTCCTTCCTCCTCTGGTCCACCATAATATTTGGGGTTGAGCAGGGCACAGGCGTCGGGGCGGTGTTTTCCGGATTGCTGGCAACAATGATGGCGGGGTCACTGGCGAAGCTTTTGATTTTGATCATACAGCAGCCAGAGAGCACACGGAGTCTGCCCTACATGGCGCCATGTGTTCCCTTTGTCCCTGCGGCGGCCATATTGGTCAATAGTTACCTCATGCTCAAACTGTCTCCACTCACCTGGGCAAGGTTCACCATCTGGTGCCTCATAGGTGAGCTGAAACATTCTTGATTTTAGATTATAGTTGATATGAAGTAGCAAAAATATATTTAAAAATACAATAAATATATATTTATATTAAAACTCCAGTTCTGTTATTGGTTAGCTGGTCAGAGGGTTGGGCAGACAGCTGTTCGGTCATTTGGGTGTTTGGTTGGTTGGTTGGCTGAATGATGACAATTATGGGGTTTGGGACATAAATTAAAAGAAAATTCAAACATAGCCACATTAGCATTTTAGCTGCCACCACTGCTAATGTGGAGGCTTCAACATGCTTCCAAAGAGTCCTGGAGATATTAGTTACAGTCTTCCAGCACGTTAATGAAAGAACAATTAAGCCTCATTTCAGTGGCAACAACAAGCTTGATATGCAGACACATGGAAGCACTTCAAACTAGATTTTGACACAAAGGACCTCACGGTGCTGATGCTTTGCTTCAAATGAGCAATAATAATTTATGTTTAATATTACACCAGCCTAAGTTTGAAGTGGTAGAGCAGGAGCTTTGGGGCCTTGGTTGAAGGAGATAACTAGACTAAAAACTGGATCTTGAAATGTTCCCAGCAAAGGAGATACTGTACATATGAAGTGTGCCTGCAGGATTCTTATAGAGCTCCAGTTGGTTGGCAGATATTTGCTTCATCTAGAATTCATAAACACTGAAAATTGTCCACAGCCTGATGTGTACCTGCTGACCTCCCCCTGACTCTGCTGCATGTCCATCCTCAGGGCTGTTGATCTACATTGGTTATGGAGTGTGGCACAGCACGCTGGAGCTGAACGCTCGGGAGCAGCAGGCACACGCCAGCTCCTACCAGCGCTACGACGACCACCTGGATGACACCTTCTCCCCCAGCGATGACCTTTACCCTCAGGACCAGAACGAGACACCCTACCAGGGCTGGTCTGCCCCCGAGGAGAGAGGATACCCCTACCAGCAGCAGCAGCAACACAAGATGCAGTACGAGGACCAAGAGAGTGGAGAGCTGGAGCACAGCCAGCGTGAGGACAACGGGGACCAGTATGGATACCAGTCTGGATCAGGAGGCAGCAGGTCCAGGGGAAAGACCAATTATGGCTTTAATGATGAAGAGGAGGACTGAGTGAATAAGGCTTCTATGTTTGAGACGATATTTTAATATTTGTGGATGCTTTTGTGAAAACCAGGCTCAGATATCAGCGGAGGAAGAAGCTTCAATAAAGTCTGACGTGCTCGGCTCGAAGGCAGCTGGACGTCTCTGCAGCCTGTTGGAGGAGAGGTGAAATGTCTCTAATGAAGTCCAGCTGCCTTTGATGACGTACCTGGATGAGTGAGAATGGACACAAACACTCACCTGCCTCCAGCAACCTGACAGTGGCAGTAACCTTTAACCTGCCTCTGTAACGTGTATAATAATAATACTCAAATGAAGTGATGAAGGTACATTATATTTCTTATTGCAGACCAGCATTCTTTCTAGAGGCCACCAAAAGAAGTTAGATCGAATCCCATCTGAAGAAGATGAAGACGAACAGGCACAAGTCCCCAAAACTGTTCAGTCTGGGTCTCTTCAAATGTTTATTATTCCTGAGCTAAGCTAAGCTTTAAAAAACTGTCCTGACCAAATGCTTAGGCTCAGTAATCCGACCTCTGACCTCGAGCTGTGATCCTCTCAGACGGTCTCTCGGCTGAAGTTTGGTCTGTTTTCTTCCTGCCGTGTGGCGGCGTTCATCTTTACCTATCGGGGACTGAGAACAGTTAATCCTCATCCTCCCTGTGCTCATATTAGCCTAACCATAGCTCTGTAGCTAGCCAGCAGGTAGCACATCAGTTTGTCAACTAGTCCCAAAGATTTTAGAGCTTTATGGTTCCAGGAAGCTAAGCTGGCTAAAATGCTTTACTTGAATCTTCATAACGGGACCAAGAGCGTACGTCCTCATGGCTTCGTCCATGTTTTATGGACAGTCTGCTGTAGCCATGGCCAGTTACCCTGCTTTCAGTCCTGGACCGAATCCATCCATGCTCACATTACATGCTTACATCTGTGTGCCTCAGAGTCACTCAGACCTGACCCACGTGGTTCTGCTCTCCACTGTCGTCCTTTCAGACACCGCGGACTGGTTTAGCTTTGCTCTGGTTTGGTTTTAGTGCTGCTTTTACAGTGTTTGGTTTTGTTGGGGTGGGCGGTGTGATTCAGTGTGTGCAGTGTTCGGAAATAAAGTGAATTTAAAGAAGCAGTTGTGTTATCGTGGTTTTATTGTGTCCCAGAGAGGCTGAAATGTTACAGGAGCTGATCCAGAGCACCAGCTACAGTCTTTCTGCTCCCAGCACGATGTGGAAGAGACACAACCATAAAATCAAATATATCAAATGGAAAAGCAGCATAAATAATACTCAGTAAAACTGGACTATAAGAAAGCATTGGTGTAAATAAGAAAGGAAAACTGATTTAAAACCTTTTATTTGTAAAAGCAGACAGAAATGTAATAATGCAGATGATTTATTTTGATTATGTTGTTCATATAAAAGTAAAAAAAAGACAGTTATTGGTAAATGACTGTGGGGATTAAATATGAGCTGCTATTTAAAGTGTAATAAAGATTAAAGCCAGCATGCAAGCAGCAGTCTGATATTAATAATGTGAAAGCAAAGAGCTGCTGATTAACTGCAGTCGAGCCCACGGTCGGATAAACTGGGACTTTCCTTCCTGACTGAGGAGGAGATATATATATATATATATATATATATATATATATTTCCATATATACATATATATCCTCCTGTACCTCCTGTACCTCCTGGAACAGAGCAGTCATGATCACATATGTGAGTTTGAGTTTGGTCAGGTTTCCCTGTGGTACACTGTGGTAACCCTGCTTTGATTTCCTCGTTGTTGCTCTGAATGTAAGCCGAGCTCACCATCAGGACTGAGGGGTGGAGCGGGTCCACCTCACAGCTGGTGAACACCGAGGACTGAATGTTTTATTTTATTGGTTTGTTTTTGTTCCAGGTTCTGATTTTGAAACTAATCTGTTCTGGAAGGTACCCAGATTCTCCAGACTCCCCTTCATGTCAGCTGATTATAACACCCCCACCCCCCACCTGATGGTGACTTTGGTGTTAAGAGCAGAGCGCCTGGCTTCTTCACACCCGGGCGCTCTTGGCGTGGTTGGCAGAAGGGTCCATCAGCGTGGCCGTCCCCCTGTTCCCGGAGTAGTAGAAGCTGTTGTCCCTACTCGGGGTCCCGGGGTCGATGCCCTGGAAACACAAGATCAGGATGCCGCCTAAGAGGCAGAGGGCGGAGCCGACCCAGCCGGAGTAGAGCGAGAAGCCAAAGGACATCAGATGCTCCTCTTTATAAGCGCCGATGGGAAACCAGACGGTTGATATGATGCTGCACACGGCTGGGTTCAAACAAACGGGGAAAAACACAGATTAGAGTTTATCTGAAGGATGAAAGCGTGGCTGTCATCCTGGAGTTTGTGGACAGGAACTACCTGTCTCATGTGACAGGAAGCAGCCTGATGGAGCCTGACCATCCATCCTTCCACCTGCTGCAGCTGGGAAAGACCCGAGTGCAGCACAGCCAAAACAGCTGTCTACAAAAAGCCTCTTAAATCCAAAAACTCTCCTCTAAGTTCAAATTAGCATCATCCAAAACATCACAGGTGTTTCCAAAAAACAAAATCACCGTTTAGAATAAAACAATCACGGTTTTATGTTATGTATTTTCTCTTTTGCTAAAGCGGTTAAACACAGAAGGCTGCACAGCAGTGAGTGCGTGAGCACTTTAAGCCGTTTGGTCAGTACAATAAGAAAACATCTGCAGTATTAATAAAGCATATCTGAAGTATTTGCTGTACACAAACTTATCAGTAATACATTATTTCATTAATTCTTTGAATTCCAAAGGAAAGGATCCTCAGTGCATCCTTTATGACCTCCTTTAGCAGAGGAGACACTGGAGCATCCTTCATGAAAGGAAAGAAGATAATACCATCCCATAATTCACAGCGAGTCACCATGTGTCCAGGCGGCAGATCATCATGTTAGCTAATAGTGTTTTCCACTTCCTGCACTTCCTGTTTGAACCTTCGTCCACAGTCAAACCTGCAGCTGTGAACACGATGCTGCATTCATACAGACACTTCCTCTCATAAAGAACCTTTATTCATATATTCACGTTCACCATGATTCAGCTGTGGCTGTCCTGCAGCCTTCATCATCATCATCATCAGTGATTTTGACTGTCATGGTTCCCTCTGTGTGCCCTGATGTTTGTCTGGTCTCTGTGTCAAGTTCAAGGGTCTTAGTTCTTAGTCCTGGTCTCTGTATTTAGTCATTTCCTGTTTTATTTTGACGGTCTGTTTTTTCTTGTGCTCCGTGTTCAGTTTTGCTTCCTCTGTCTTGTTAATGTGATTCTGTACAGCTGTGTTCCCCGGTGTGTCCAGTTCCCCTGATTACCTGCTGTGTCTACATGCTGCTTCCTCTGCTGTGCGTCCTGATGTTTATGCCCAGGTCAAGTTCAAGTGAGTTACGTTTTTGTGCTCCTGGCTCTTTGTTTAGTTAAGAAAGCTGAAGTCTAAGTTTAGCTTGAGTCTGACTCGTGCTCTGGGGTCTTCATCCTGCCTGTCACAGTGGTTACATTACACTGATTAAAGCAGAAACTAACATCCACAGCTCGTGTAACAAAATGTTCAGGACCCGTCAAACAAACGTGTTTTTAGGGGCAGTCTGAGTCCTCCTCGATCCTCCTCCACAGCCTTCAGGGAAAAGTGTCTGATAATACACTTAATACACATCACACTGAAAGTCAGTGTGATGTGTTTTAAACTCCTCCGATGACTTTGGTCAGTGAAGCAGCTGCTATAATCAGCTAATCAAGACTTCAGGAAATCAATATAAGTGATGGAATCATGACTGTGTGTGTGTGTGTGGCCTCCTCACCCATGAAGAGGAAGAGGACCCCTCCCGCTCGGGCGCGGCGCCGCTTGACGGCCGAGGTGTCGTTCTGCAGCCGGACGCAGGACATGGACATGAGGATCAGCAGCACGGCGGGGAGACCCAGCAGACACGCGCAGATCATCAGAGCGCGAGACGTCTGGACGTAGGCTGTGAGAGGGAGTAAGCATCAAATTCCCAGCACAGCAGGAACACGTGCTGGCACCGAGACTCCTCTCAGGATTTACAGGCGCAGGAAAAACCGGCTTTCATCAGGATTCATGCAGCGTCCTCTCAGGATTAAATAATCCACAATATGAGTCTGTATTATTAGCCAGGTATGTTTGATCAAACGCATTAAAAGCTTTTAAAATAGTAGTTTATAAAACACGTCTGAAATTCAGTGTCAAACAGAACTACACTAGTATATTATAATAATAATAATAATAATAATAATATTGCAATATAAATGTACAAATGCCATAAAGCAGTTTAAACTGTCGGACACCTGTGCAGGTGAACGCTCTGAACCTGATTTCCTCCACACCTGCCCACTTCCATTAATTCCTTTCACAATAAAAGCCCCTGAAAGGTGACTGCTGAATATAAGCTGGTTTAAAGTGTCGAAGCAATTTATGACATTAAAATAATTTGATTTTACTAGTTCTGAAATATGATTGGTTTTCTAATGGAAGATCAGCTGATATAATCACTGATTACATGTTTTCCATGATATAAACTTTTGATTTATTGTGAACATATTTATCAGTGCGCATGTGTGAAGCAGCTTCCCTCTAATATGTTCAGAGTTACTGCGATGAAGAAAATCAGCTTTGACAGATGAAAGTAGAAACATGTAAAAACTGTTAAATTCATATTACACATGGATATGTTTGTAAATGATTAACAGTCCCTGTTCAGTGGGTTTTACATAGGATGGTAACAGCGCCTAATAATTCTATTAATGGAATAAAGTCTGAATGGAAGCGCAGAGAGACGCTGAGAGTCTTGAACTTTAAGAGCTTTGATAAAAAATACAAAACGCACATTTATGATGTTACATGTGCAATGATGACACGGTATCAGTGTTCCATTGATAAATACCGTTACTGTCGGTATGCAGCCACCGTGACGCCTCTAAGCCAACTTTATTTAACTACCAGTAGATCCTTAAACATCTGGATCCACTGACTCTGCGCCCACTGTGTTTCTGTCCGACCCACGGACCCACACAGCAAACATCTAAAACACTGCAAACCAACTTTATCACATAAATTAAATCATGCATGAGAGCATCTCCCCCCAGCCTCCCTCCCCCGCTCTCACCGGGCAGTGTGAGGATCTGGTTGAGGCCCACGCAGTGGGAAAGGGACGGGGAGATGACGCACTCTGCCCACAGGCCGCGGGAGCCCAGCTCGTCCATGCGCACGCAGGTGGTCACGGTGTAGTCGCAGGTCCGGACCCAGTCGTTGGTGGCCGTGGCCACAACGACCCCCACCCAACCCGCGCAGCTGGCCGCGGTGCCAAGGAGCTGCCTGCGCATCTGTGACATGTCGAGCCGCCGTGCGTTTTTACGCGCTCCAAAAATAAAAATCCAATAAAATAATAACTTTAACCTCAGGAAGGTGGCAGGTCCTCCAGAGCTTCTTTCTAATGTCCGTGTGAGGGCAGAAAGGTAAAAACAAGAGTATTTGGAGGCCAGATGATAACTGCGTGTTAAAGAACACTAAACTGAAACGTGTTCAAAATATTTGCAGAAAAAATCCTTTTGAGCAGATTAAGAGATTTAAAATCCTGAAAGCGTCCAAATGTAAAAGCAGCCCTGCTCCTCGGTGCGCCTGAAGCTGATCAGCAGAAAAATGCCCAGAACAAGATTTATCACCGGGTGTGGTGGAAATCTACCCTCTCCAGAGCCAATGGGAGCACATGTGAGAGCCTAACCTAAAGCAGACACGAAAGGCTCAGACAGAAAAACACAAACCAAATCCATCAGGAAGCAGCTCCGAGACCTGGACCCAGATCAGATCTCACTCACCTGCATCACCGTGGCACCCTGCTGGTGTTCCCTCCATCCCATCATTACCGCCTGCTGCTCGGGTTCAGGGTTCTGGGACATTATAGGTCACCTGTCCTGATTTGTTACAGTGAATAAAACTTTTATAATTCAAAGACTAACATTGAGCAGGCTGTTACCTGCTGTTCAGGCTTTAACAATAACTTATTTATTTAAAAAAATCCAAGTTCTGATCATTTCACATCAGCCTTAGGTGTGAATGGTTGTGTGTCACTCTGTTGGCCCTGCGACAGACTGGCCACCTGTGCAGGTGTACCCTGCCTCCCGCCCTCTGACAGCTGGGATAGGGATCAAAGAAAAAGGGTGCAATGCACCTTTAAGGTTGTGACTCAGAAGGAAAGTCCTTTGATCACAGTGATCGTGCTCTCACCTAACCCTACAGTAAAGAATTAAAATAATTAAAATAAATATTTTTAAATCCAACATTTAGTCGTGGTTCGTATTTAAAACCATTTCTGTGAAAACTGTTCCACAACCCACTGTGACAGAATACAGGGAAATCCTTCTGAAATATACGCTAGTCCTGTGCAAAAGTCTTGAGCCACTTTGTTAGGAAAAATGGGAAATAGGTGCAGTGATTTATTGAAATGTGCAGACATACATTCATGCTGGAATGCTAACAGGCTTAGACAAAAATCACTCCTGTGAAACGGTCAGGTACGTGGAGCGGGCGGAAAATGAGTTTTAAAAGCAGCCAAAAAGAAGAACTTTGAAGGTTTTTCACAAAGCTGGAGAACTGTTGCTCAAGAGCACTTTAAAAATTAAAGAGTGCGGCTGCTTGGAAGGAAAATAGAAACAAGGAGTGGCTCAAGACTTTGCATGCTATGCATGGAGAAATGTCACAGTGTAAATCTGAAGCTTTTTATGCTCCTGGACTGTTTTTCTGGGTTAATATTATTAATACTGTTTCTGGCCATGTTACTGCTTAACCTTTTAAAAATGTAGTTTACTGAATTTTTAAATTATTGAAATGTCCACACGTCCATCCTCTTACCCTGGAGCCTGTCCCAGCTGTGATAGGGCGAGAGGCAGGGTGCAGCCGTACAGGGCTAACACAGAGAGACCACCATCCACACCTGTGGGCACCTTGGAATCACCAATTAACCTAACCCCACTACCTGTCTTTGGGAGGAACCCACGCAGACACGGGGAGAACATGCAAACTTGGCCTGGGCCGAGGTGGATTCAAACCGTCTAGCTGTGTTGCAGCAGTGCTAGCCACCACGCCACCGTGCCGCCTGATTGAAATGTTTTAGATTCAAATATAAAAGTTAATTTTTTTTATTAAAAAGCAGTTTGGACTAAATAAGTCTTATTTTAATGAATTACAAATGTTTAAGAAAACATAATTAAAAGACTCAAAGCACAACGTTCGTCAACAAAATCCATCCCGAGAGTCCTGCTACGCATTACACTTCATTATTTCATTTTATTATTATTACTGTTAAACAATAAAGACTATTTAAGAAAATATCCATGAAGCTCTTTAGCCTTTTAATTTCCCATCATCTCCTATGAAAACACGATGAGATGACACGATATTTGTTCCTCAGTGTAACGTGTGCTCCACACGGCTCCATGCTCACATTCACTCATCAAGATTTTTGGCTTAAATAACTCTGCTTTTAGTTGAGCTAATATGCCTACTTACCCCCCGGGGTGCAAAGGGGCCCCCCCCCCCCCCCGGGGGTTACTGTGACCCCCCCCCCCAGGTTATTTGCTTGGCAGTTTAAAACTTTGAGTTTGTTTCAAACACGATAAATAAATCGTTTGATTAATGATTATTTATTGATTTATTAAATAATTTCAAGCAGGAAACCATAAAAATGTGACGATTAAAGACACCAGTCTCTACCCTGATAGTGACTTTTTTTAATACACAGACATGTTTTTGTCCAGAATATAGTGATATAAAACATTAAACTTTCATTAATCACTTACAAAGTCTACGTATTATTGTTGTTTTCTTTTACACACACGGGTTATGTTAGCTACTGGATAGATTTGATGTTGACGTCACGTTCTAAAAAAACTAAATAGACAAATTTTATATATTAAATGTTCAAAATCCTTCATCAAATAGCTTCAAATGTACACTCTCCAGCGGCATGTAAAATATACACAAAGTTACAAAACCCCCCCACCCCCGGTCTCCTGCTACAGTCAGAGGGCCCAAAACTGGTGACGTTTCTTCTGGACTGTGGTATCGTCGTGCTCCCGCACTCCTCTCCGGGTCCCATCTGCTAAGGCCACACCTCCACTCATAATCTCAGAAATGATAAATGACCTCATCGTCGTGTCATCCTCGGTGTCAGCTTTGCCATTTCTCTGTTATTGCCTTTTTTCCTTCCATACTAAACCCACGTTTTCTCTTTCTCTCAATTTGTTTCTCATGTTTGACATGTTTTGTGTCTCATTGGTTTTTCAGTGCATTGATGTGAGCGCAGATCTTCAGAGCAGGTCCCAGTTTGATGTTCATGCTGGTCATCAGGTGGTCCTCGGTCAGCAGCAGCAGAGCCTGGCCGTCGATCTCCTGCACCCGGAAAGCCTCGGCCACGTCGCTGCAGCCTGAAACGCCAACACAGAGTTTAGAAACACTCACGCTTCTGCTCAGAGGCACTGCGGCAGCCTTGCTACAGTGAGGGACAGTTAAAGCAGGCGTGCCTCTGGTTTTAATAACGAATGCAATTTAAACTGGTGAGTTATTTCATTTTTATTTTGTTAAATCTTTATTTTACCAGGTAAAATGTTTGAGTTCTCATTTACAAAATGACCTCCTGTGATCACCCGTGTGCAGCTGTCATGAAGACGAGATCATCTTCAGAGGCCAAAGCAGTTTCTGTACCAGGCTGTAAACATGTGGGGACTGACTCGTTTTTGGAGCCTCAAGTGGACATTTAAGGAACTGCACTTCCACCTTTCACTCGTACTTCTAGCCTTCTGTCATAAATCATTCCTGACACCCATCTCCACCCACTCCACCCTGCCTGCACTCTCTTCTTCACCTCTCCTCTGTGCTGTCTATTGCTTAGGATGCCACTCTGAAAATCAGACGTTTTCCAGGTGGTGGATCAAAATCTGATGGTACTTTTCTGGATTCATAATTTCATCAATTTTGACCAGACCTCCAACAGCACCGACTGAGACGCAGCCCAAACTATGATGGAGCCTCCACCGTGTTTCACAGATGGCTCTCCTCCATCTGTACTGATGACGATTTAAACCTTTCTAATTTGGGTCATCGCTCCATCAGACCTGCTGCCACTGATGCTCGGTGCAGTTCTCGTGTAATGTGGCGGACCTCAGCCTGAGAAAGGCCTCCTGACAGCCGCCCTTCCACTCAGACCGTCTCTGAAGATCCAGATGCAGCTCTCAGGTCCTGTGAGGTCTGGATGTTTCCTGTTTCTGAGACTTTTAACATCTGATTTTTCACAGACCCTTCAGGGACCTAAGAGGCACCTGTGTCCCAGGTTTGATTTCTGATCCTGATCGTGTCGGAGGACAAACAGAGATTTGGTGTATTTTAGTGAGATTTGCATTAACGAGCTCTTTTAGCTCTGTTTATCCAGCAGCTAACAGTTTGTTTATCCACAGGCCTCGTGACGAGAGTCTATCTAACCCTTTACTCCTACATCCATAATTAAAGATCCAGATGTGATCTTAAAAAAAATCAGATGACAATCACACATTGTGCATGTTAATGATTAAATGAGTAACGAGCTAAGAAGCTGACGGTGTTTACTGCAGAATCATCACTCCAGCTGAGGAGCGACACCGAGGTTCACTGTTGCTGCTCCTCCAGATGTTTCACAGCAGCCTCCCTCAGTGTGACGGTGGGTGGTTGAAAGTATGCACATTACTTCACTCAGCAGTTCATTTCAGCGTTTTGCGAAACCTTTAATAGGACGTGTGGGATGCAGAGAGGCTGTGAGCGCGCTGCCGTAAATCAGGTTTGATTTAAGCGTCCCACGAGGAGCTCGACAACTTTAAATCTTTACCTGGCAGCGTGTGGATGAAGGCGGTGACTTCCTCCACGCTCCACTGGGAGGGGGCCGGCTTAAACGTGGTGGTGGGCGTGGAGGTGGTCACGGCCGGCGCCGACGCCCTCCTCGCTCTCCGTGCCGCCCGACGCTCCACCCTGACCGTCATGGCGACAGCAGGATCCTCCTCTCCTCCGTCATCGTCTTCCTCCTCCTCCTCCCTGCCTCCACCTCCCACCATGTCATCCTCTTCTTCTGCCGTCGCTGCCTTCTCCTTTCCGTCTTTCTCACGCCGTCCGGCGCTCCACAGATCACGAGGCTGAAAGGAAACAGGCGACTTCATCCAAAACTTCATTAAAGCAGCAAAAGTCCCAATAAAAGTAAAAGTACTGCTAAGCAGTAACTTTATTAAAACTGATGCATTAATGCAGTTTATTTTGTTGGCTCTCTGCTGACCTCTAAAGGCCACCACAGGTCACTGCGCCCACAGGGCCGGCTTCAAAGGGCTCGTTTATGATCCAAAAATATTCACTGCACGTGACATAAACAGACACAATGCAGTTTTCCATCTCTAATATAGCGTCTTTGCTTGTTTCAGCCTTTTATTGTTAAAAATGTTCAGTTTCTGATTGTAACATGCAGGGCTTTTATTCTGAAAGATGTTAAACTATAAATACAGTAAAGCAGCTGGTCAGATAAACTCCATAAAAGGCTTAAAAGTGTGTTTTATGAGTAAACCTGTAACATTAGTGTGTGTGTGTGTGTGTGTGTGTGCGCCTCATGCAGTACTGTGTGCTCTAACTTTCCTGTACTGAAGCATTTTCACAGTATTTTCCTGCTGCTGTTTTTAAGTGTCCGTACCAGGCGCAGTAACAGGGGCTTCCCGGGGACCGACTCCGCCCGGTTGAGGGCTGGACGAGGCTTCTCCGAGCGACTTCCTGCGCTGAGAGCCCGCAGACGCTTCGTCAGACGGACGTTAAACCTGAGGGGAGGAGCACAGAGACACGTGGTGCTGATGTTTCCTCATTCACACTCATATCTGACACCTGTGCGCCTCCACACAGGCCGCACGCACACCACATCCTGTCAGGCTGCTGCTGCTGCTCCCACAGCAGCACCTCTACAGTGTCTAAAGGTCTCGTGACATCACAGCTGCCCTCTTTAGCGCTTAAGCCAATGAAGCGAGGCCTCACCCGCGTGCACAGGAAGTGGAGCAGAAGCGCTTGGAGCGCATGAAGTTGTGTGCGTGGCCCCTCTTCCCGCAGAACTGGCAGTGCAGCACCGTTCGGTCTCTGTGGCCCGACCCTGCAACACAAACATGGTGGAATGAGAGCGTGAAGCAGAGGAAGGCGCTCACAGAGACACCCTGGCTGATAGAATATGATTTCTCCCTCATCTGTCACAGCATCACAGAGGCGAGCAGAGGCGGGATTTGGGGCGTGTGGGGTACCTTCAGGTTTACCGCTGAGTTTTCAGGGTATTAAAAGTGGTTACTGTCTTCGAC
>JAVDPK010001757.1:130036-140960 GCA_034780415.1 Cichlasoma orientale | reverse complement strand
ACACACACACACACACACACACACACACACACACACACACACACACACAGATGGAGTTAGTTTGTTTCAGAGAAAACCGACCAATCACATCATTTCTTCTCAGAATAAACACACAACAAGGAAGTCCTCAAGATTTTTATAAGGATTTATTATAGTGTTCATTTAAGACACACATTACTGAAGGTTCGTCTTTATCATTATTGGATTATCAGTCAGCGACTTTAACTCTTAAATATGATTCTCTCCTATTTAAAGGAGTTCTGCACATCTCCGTCCCGGCCCGGGAACGTAACAGTCCACAAACAGCAAAGCTGTTCCAGCATCACGCTAACCCGTCTGCACAAAGCTGCCAGCGAGGCCACGCCCACTGCGATGTTCTAGCAGAGTCCGAGCGCGCAGCCGAAGCTGGATTTTCAGGTTAAAAAGCAGACGTGAACAGGCTTGTGCATCTCTACACACACACACAGACTCACACTCATTAAACAGGCCCTGCTTTCAAAGTTCATGTTTCTGCACGTGGATTTCCCTCCTTTAACTTTTTCCAACACATTCCATCTGCGCCACAGCGGATCATCTGCCTGCATCTCTATCCCAGCATCCTCCTCTGTCACACTCTGCCCTTCACTACATCCATGAACCTCCTCTGAGGTCTTCCTCTTCTCCTCCTGCCTGCAGCTGTCCGGTATCTCCACCCTCCTCCTCTGCACATGTTCAAACCATCTCAGCCTCTCTGACTCTGACTCGTCCCTCTGATGGACTCATTTCTAATTCTTCCTGCTCGCTACAGTGAAGATCTGAACATCTTCAGCTCTGCCTGCTGTCTTTGTGTCAGAGCCGCCGTCTCCAAACCATCTCAGCAGGTCTCACTACATCTTCAAACCTTCCCTTTCACTCTTGCTGCTCTCCTTCTGTCACAGATCACCCCGACACTCGCCTCCACCCGGCTGCTCTCTCGTCTCCACCTCTCTGGTGCACTCTCTGTTGCTTTGGATGGTTCACGTATTTAAACTCACCCACCTTCATGACCTCATTTCTACTGATTTGTGTTGATATGCACACAAAATGAAGAACTCTTCATTTTACAGCAGGAAGTGAATCCATCACCCAGAGCAGCTCCACCCGACTGCTTTAAACACAGTGTAACTGTTTAAAGCCACGAAGGTGGAGGTTCAGCCAATAAAACGTGGGGTTAGAGAGAGATCATGTTTGGGTTCAGATACAGCCTAAAGGTTGTGTTCGTTCTGTTTAAACGCGTCACTGAAAGAAGGAGCTCCTCCTCCTCGTTCACACAGAGCTGCTGCAGACCGAGTGGCATTCACAGAGGAGATGCTGCTGCGTGACACTGTAACGAGTCGTGTAATAAAGTAAATGCAATGCATTACGTTCAGTTTCACAGGTCTTCATGTCAAAGGAGTGACAGTTAAAGTGTGTGTCTGCGGACGCGGTCACGCCTCGCTGCTGCCCGCACTTTGAAGCTCCGCCTGTTTGATAGTGGCAGCATCGAGTTTCAGCTTCAGCCGTGTTTTTGGATCCGAGCCATCTGCAGAGGAGCTCTAACTGCTCCAACATGAAGATTTACTGGTTTTTGTTCTGGTTATTTTATAGAGCGACAGACTGATTATTACCCGAGCAAACAGCCTGTAAATCAATCAGCAATGCAGGTAATCGTGCTGCAGGTAATCGTGCACCTGCGGCTGAGGCCTCACTGGATCCTGAAACTCTGCGCGCCCAAAAAGAAAACAGGAACCGAGAACCGACGAGCTCTCCATCAAGAAGAGTTTTTCAAATGCAGCCTCGTCTTTCATCATAAACAAAGAGCAGTGAAACGTCCTCCACGTGTCAGTGAGCTTCATATTTATTCAGAGGGATGCAAACGCTGAAAAAAGAGATTTTGCATGTATTGAAATTTAAATCATTTTTAGCTGATGACCTTGTACAGTATTTGCTTAAAGCCCTCTAACACCCATGCAAAGCCACCATGCTTGAGATGCTCGTGTACGGAGTGGTTACGGAGCATAGGTGCAGATTCCATGGGGGGTTCAGGGGGCACGTGCCCCCTGAACCCCATGACAACATGAAAGAAGCAGAGGAAGGTTTAAAACCATGGAGGAGGAGGAGGAGGAGGAGGTCGTCTGCTATCAGGACACTCACTGGCCAGTTTATTAGGTACAACTGCTCGTTAACACAAATATTTAATCAGCCAATCACATGGCAGCAACTCAGCACATGTAGGCATTAAAACATTGTAAAGACGACCTGCTAAAGTTCACACTGAGCATCAGAATGGGGATCAAAGGTGATTTATGTGACTTTGTGTCACAGTTGTTGGTGCTGATCTGCTGGGATGTTCTCACACGGCCGTCTCAGGTTTACAGAGATCGTCCACAAAAGAGGAACTATCCAGCGAGGGGCGGCTCTCTGGGAGACAATGCTGTGCTGAGGTCAGAGGTCAGAGGAGAATGGCCATACTGCTTCAAGCAGGCAACAGTAACTCAAACTCGTTCTGCAGAAGAGCACCTCTGAGAGCCTTGAAGCAGGTGGGCTGCAGCAGCAGAAGAGCACACCTGTCAGGTATGAACAGGAAATCTGCACGTGATGCTTTCTAAACACCGAGATCCTGCAGGGAACCACGGCTGACAGAGCGATTACAGAAAGATTTACTGCAGCAGACGTTTAATGATGCAAAAATGATTCCTGTCACAGATGAATTTAGAATATCTGTCACAGATAAAGGAGTCAGTGCAGCAATGACAAACACCAAAGGAAGCCCAGAAAAAGGCCATTCCTGCAGCTGTTACAGCAGCTCAGGGTTACACAGGTTACTTCCCCAAAGCAGCGCAGCACACTGAGTCAGCAGCCACTATTTTAAATGAGAGAAGTTAATTATTTAGCAGTTCTCGTAATGCAGTACGAACATGTAAAGCATCACTCTGTTATACTTCCATAACGTGCCTGATTTTACATAAATAACAGTTCTGCTATAAACTGATGCAGAAGGCTCAGAGACACACCCGGCTTCATTTACACTCCTATCACAGCGATTTGTAGTAACAGGTTACTCTGAGTACTCAGTCACAGGAGAAACATGCAGTAATCATGTCTGTCTGTGGTTATAGTACAAACACGTCATATCTGACATAAACATGTACGACTCTGTAGAAACTTTCACTCTGTTCAGAAACAAAAGTGAGCAGCTGACCATGAACGTGTGTTTGTTTGTTTGTTTGTGTGTTTGTTTTGCTGGTGGTTACTCTAAACACTCCAGCATGCAGTAACACTGTTTCTAACGGGCAGCTGTTCATGCAGCCGCAGCGCGAACACTTTTTCTTTCTTCCTTTTCTCTCTGAATGTGGCCTGAAAGAACCACAGAGGCCCCGGTGCGGCTCCAGGAGGTCCCCCAGCAACAGCAGCACTCACACTTCAAGTATTCTAGTTTTTATATTCACGACAACAATCTGTTACATTTGACCTCTTTAGTATTTTTATTCCTGGACAGCTGGGGGCTTTTACTGTACCTGTGACATTATTTCTAAGTTCTTTCAGTGTAATAATTATTGTTCTTAACAAGGTTCAAGTTCTTCTTGTAAATGTGAGTAACACAGTTTTTCTTATGTGACTTCATCTCCAGCATTAAAGCTTCCCAGGCTTCGGCAGTCACAGTTTTAGACTGCTGCATGAACTCAGGAGGAAAATGTGAGCTGGCAGCTGAGCAGAAAGCTAACGACTCGTTAGCTGAGAAGAAATGAAACCTGATTGGTTTACAGATAAAGACCTTCCAAGACAAAAACAATTAGAAACAATGTGACTAATGCATCTGTCTGTTTTCATCCGTGGACACTCAGGTGTGGGTTGCAGTCATCGTGGGCACAAACGTTTCTGTAATTTCAGGCTCATGATGAGTTCTTTGAGCAGTCCTTTTACCGGCATCTATAATGACTTTACAAACAGGAACCAATTCACAAGTTTGAATTGATGAATGGTTTTCTGATCCTCACAGGCTCTAATACATACACGCCCACTAATATATGATGAAATGATTTTTTTGGCAGCCATCCGCAAGCTTCTGGCTGCCACAAATGACCCCGACACCTGTGATGAGTGTCTGTAACCTTCTGAGCAGTTCTGCATGATTTACAGTTGAAAATAATTTTCCTTTACCTCACAGGAGTCTTTATGCTTCTTCTTTCTACTGTTTGTTTTTAATCCGAACTTTATTCTGCTTTATTTCTGTATGCTGTGTAATTATTAATACTGCTGTTATGAGACCCTGGCTGATTATTAGGTTGTGTTATCTGTTTTGCTTCAATAACATAAAACAATAACACAGAAAAACAGTTTTAGCTCCTCCCCCTTCAGGGCAACTTTTTTTTTGATTGGCTGACCCTTGTAACAGTGGGTGGGAGGGGCCGTGCTGCCTGAGATGACCATATTAGGAACATCCTGTCTCTATAACGTCATACAGATGCAAGAGGAGAAAAAAGTGTGTGAAGCCGAGTGTTTGGCTCACAGGCAGGTGAAACTTTGGTCGTGTTTAATATGAACGCCTGCAGCTGCAGACAGACGAGAGAAAAGTCCCGTGAATACTTCTTTAAGCACTGCGGCAGGATGAGTCCACACACTCAGCCGGAGTCAGAGTCCAGCTTCCTCCCTTCTTCACTTTTATTGCCTAAAAGTTGCACAGCACTGTATCTGTGCTGATCACAGCTAGTTATAAGAAAGCCTGGTTTCACCCTCACTACTGCCTGACTGCCTGCTGTCTCAGAGAGCCCACAAAGTTTCCATCAACCCACAGATTGCACAGATAAACATGAATATATGAATATATATGCACAGTGCTGTCTGGGGCAAAGCGAATGTTTATTTTCTCAATTATTCGATTCTGTAAGGTGTGAACACCAAATCGCTCTCAGCGTGCCCGGATGGAGACGCCAGCAGTTCAAACAGGAGCTGGGAGCAGTAAACAAACACGCGGCTAATTTACGGGATAACTTTATTGTTTCACGTCGTGCTTTCGTTTTGTTGTCCAGAATGTGGAACCACAGGGGCCCCAGTGTGGTTCCATGTGGTCCCCTTTTTTTCTTCTAGGGCTCTAAATCATGCGAAAACTTTTAAAAGACATCAAAATGTTGCTTTTATTGATTTATTTACCACTTATTTTCTCAAAAATCAGTTATGTTGTGGTTCAACAAGCTTTAGCTCTGAAAACCACTTAATGCATGTGTTGTCTCAGTCAGCACATGCACATAATTTACTCAAGTAGAAACAGGCATTAAAAGTAAAAACAATTTTTTTTCTATTTTGTTTTGCTGCTCAACATGTGGCCCGGGGAACCACGGGGGGCCCCGGTATGAGTCCAGGAGGTCCCCCTGCAAACCCTTTTTCTTCTAGGATCTGTGTTCAGCATCGCTGTCTCACAATACTCCTTTGTTTTTATTGAGTATTTTATGACTTATTTTTCACAGTAAAGCGATTACCATCTGGTTCAGTCTATAAATGATGAGTCTTTAAATCCCAAGATTTGTCTTCTCATCGATCCAAAAAACTTAAACTCAGCGTCGTAAAAGAAACTATGAAGAAAGCCAGGAAACCATCTTATTCCAGAAGCTGAAACCGGAGCATTTTTTCCACTTTGGCTTCAAAAACACCTGAAGACCCACTTAAACTGACCGATTTATCAGCTCTGGAATTAACACATGTAGTATTAATACTTTACATGGTTTGGAGAACCACAGGAGCCCCAGTGTGGGTCCAGGGGGTCCCCCCAAAACATTTATGTTCTCAGATCACTTTAATACTCTCAGGAATGGAAGAACAGCCTCTGTATTCAATATTAAGATGTTATTAAGATCTCATAATGGAATATATTAACTGCAAATGGTAAATAAGAGTTATTGTACATTTTTGTTGATTAATCTACCATTTATTTATCACAGTAAACCTATTACAGTCTGGTTCAGGGTATAAATGATAACAATGAGTAACAAAATATCCATCACAGCTTTGAAGGCTGATGGTGACGCCTTTAAATAAGTCTAGTATCAGAAACTATGAAGAAAAACATTCTCAACCAGCTGGAACCAACACGTTTTGGCCACTTTTACTTAAAACTGATTTAAATGACTTTGATGATGCTAAACTGACCGGCTGTGCAGCTCTGCAATAAAAATGACCAGACAACAAAATTAAAACCGCCGGGATGAGTCCAGGAGGTCTCCCTGCACAACATCTCCTCACCATCTGTACGCGTGAGCATTCAATCATTTAAGATCTGCGTCACTTCTCCTAAAACACTGCTTTTATTGATCTATCTCCCACTTATATTTTCACAGTAAATCGATGATGGTCTGCTTCAGTCTATAAATGTCACAATGACTGAAAAAAGTTCCCAGAACTCAGTCTGAAGCCTATAAACAGCACAGTTCGCCTCATTGATGATCCAAAGCTCACATATTCCGTTCAGCAACATTAAAGCTCAAACACGCAAAGTTCAGCAAATCTGCGTAAATATGACATCAAAAAATTCATATATGGCCGATTAATCTCTATCTGCAATCAACATGTATCAACACACGAGGAGCTGATCGGGGATCGCCTCATTGTTTGAAGTTAACGCATGTGGAGATCAGGGCGCAATAAGGGCCAGGACCTTCTGGGAAGTGCGTTTTTCTTTAAACAGGAGCGCAGTCTGCGGCCAGAAGTCAGCTAAATTCACGCAAAACCACCACGCAGGCAGGTGCTCGTCCACGCACGGCGAGCAGATGCTGACATCTGGCCCGCAGCCTGTTAGCGCGTCCGCTTCAGACGGTGGTGGCGGTGAGTCACTGCACGGTGACAGTTAGGCCAGAGATCATACATGTGACCATAAAAAAAGAGAAAGAAAGATGGAGACAGGCCTGCACAGGGGAGAGATCTCACGATAATAACATTTTGGAGAATTGTCATGTCCACGTTGCGCGCAAAGCGCTCCGCTCGCCTACCTGCGGAAATGTTCGACGTCCTGCAGGTTATTCCCGCTGCCGTCCCTCCGAGAGCGGGCGCATGTTTGTCAAGTCCGTTGCTGTTATCTGATGAGCGGCTCTGGGCTTTTTCAGCAGGGTCGACAGGCTCGAATGGGCGTGTGTGGAGCTTCACTTCCTCGTCTGACAGCGCAGGGGCTGCTGAGAAGTGCGCGTCACCCTTCCCCAGACAATAATTTCCCCGACCTCACCTATATGATTATCCGCCTCCAGCGCCCGCCGAGAGCCAAAAACGCAAAGTTGCAGTGCAAGACGGGCCCGTTTATGATGCGCACGGGCTTGTGTGTGTCTCTCTGTGTGTGTGTCGCACTTTGTTTAGGATTTCATCACATCCTGGGCTTTTCCTCGCCGTAGATCCGGCCTTCGCAGGGGTTATGGAGTCCGTCGTCCTCCGGTGTGCCGCCACCGTCTCACCTGCCGGGTCTGCGGTGAGAATCAGCCCGGCTCGGGGGCCACCGTGTAGCGGCTGCGAGGGGCCTGGTCGGTCCGCTGCTGGAGAAATGCAATGGAAGGCAGTCGTTGCAGAGCGGCGGAGGCGAGACAGCACCACTCAGAGCTCAGGAGGACCGCAAAGACGCTGATATAGAGCCAGGCTGCGCCATGCACGCTGCACACTGTAATACAGCGTTCATGCCAATGCAACAGCGTAGTATGTCACTGAGAGCAGCACAGACACGTTATCAACACTGTGCATGAGAAAAACTGCAGCGTAGAAAATATGAGCGCGCTAAATGAATCCACCAATCAGGCTTTATTATCCTGCAGGTTTGATTCCAGGTTTGAGTCCCACAGAGCCAGCTCACCTGCAGCACTGCAAATATAATCCAGCAGCCACCCAGTTTGAGCCGAGATCTCATTAAAGATCATTCCTCATAAAATCAACCAGAACTGAAAAAGGTCATATTTAACTTTTTACCTTTTAACTTCAGTTTATTTCATGAAGTGATGCAAACATTATCAATCTTTTCATTGCAGACGTGCATCGATGTGATGCTTCTGTTACAGGACATTTAAGCTGTCACAAACTGGATGATGTGTGTGAGGACTGAGCGCCACAGCCGGAGGGTTCAGTCTAAAGTTTAGTAAAGTCAGTGATGGGGAGTTCCCATCTGATGCTTCCTCTGGGATCCAGGTCCTTCAAACCCTCCTCAGGACCTAAAGTTCTGAGATCAGTGTGATGTGTCCAAACTCTTATGGAACATTCCTGTTTCACAGCCATAGGCCACATCCAAGTGTTCAAATATGACTACAGGCATGGCCAAAAGCTTTGGTGGGACTAACACGGTGTTTTCCAAACTTTGCTGCTTTTATGTTTCTGTATTATCGCCGAGTCTTCCTGTGGTAGCAGTGGTTCCAAAGAAACTCCTGCAGCCATCATTGCATTAAAAAGGCCTCACATGCAACGAAAGTGCACCTGAAAGAACCATCAGATACTTCAAGGAGAACGGGTCAGCCGTGGTTAAAAAGGCTTCAGGATGTCAGAGTCCACCCAGCACCGGGATCGAGACTGTGGATAAAGACAGCAAAGAAGTCTCCAACACAATGAACCGGGACAGACGGGAATTCTGCAGGAAGTTCAAGCAGCGGTGCAGAGTTATTTTCTCTTTTTGGGACATCTGGAAATCTGATTGTCCGTAAGAGAAAAGGTGGACGCTACCATTGTGAAACATCCTGAGACTATCCATGTGTGGGATTATTTCTCATCCGTGGGAGAAACACTGCCACAAACAAAACATCCTCAAAGACCAGCTTCTTCCTGCAACCCAACTGGTACCAGTCTGTGTGTTTCCAGCATGGTGGAGTCACGAGGCTCAGAGATCATTAAATCAGCATAGGATCCGAGGTTGGGAAACTCCCCAGATCATAATCAAATCAAGAACCCACCGTCAATCGTTGGAAAGCAGACGGCCGCTAGCCAGTCTGGGTTTCACCTCTCCGTCCTCTCAGGTGGAGGTGTGGGCTGGCTGGACCACCTATTTATAGACCGGTTTGTGCTCCCAGCCACATTGCTGTCATTACGATGTGAGTCCAAACCTGAATTTCAAGTTAAAGTTTTAAAGCTGCTTCAAACGCTTTCAGTCCGCTCACTTCATCATTCTGATCCTTTGCTCCAGAAGCTGAAATGTCCCAGAGAACTGCAGAGGTTATGAAGAAGGATGAACACTGTAAACATCGGCTCATTGCATGCATTTGCTAATAAAAGGATCTCAAGAAATGCTTTTAATTAATCTTCACTGTATGATTAAAATGAAGGCTGAAGCTGCCCGAGTGTAACTCAGGACTTTACTGAATACAGTTTAATGTACTTCTACTCTGCTACAGTTACATGATATTCATTTTAAAGGTTTGGTTACTTCTTATTTTCAGCTAGAAATCTGCTGCTCACGGACACTTCATTAGGTACACCTTTCAGCTGCCAGGGCTGGACTCCCTGTGGCCTTCAGAACTGCTTTAATTCTTCGTGGCCTAAGATTCTAAGAGGTTGCTGGACAGATTCCTCAGAGATTTCAGTCCATACGAACACAACAGCATCGTGCGGTTGCTGCAGAGTTGTCAGCTGAGTCCATGATGAGAATCTCCCGTTCCACCGCATCCTGAAGGTGCTCCGATTGGAGATCTGCTGACTGTGGAGGCCACTTGTGTGCAGTGAAGTCACCGTTATGGTCAAGGAACCAGTTTGAGATGTTTTGAGCTTTGTGACCTTCTGCTGGATGGACACGGTCAGAAGCAATACTCAGGTAGGCTGTGGTGCTCTTTCCCCAGAAGGCCGGGGGTTTGAGACCCCATTAGAGCCAGATTTTAGTGACTCATCTATAACACACACTTCTTTAGCTCCAAACGTTGGGCTGAGTTCACAGTTTCATAAAGCACACACGAGGATCTGAACTGTTAGCTATAAACTCCGAGTGTTCCCACAGGAAACAAAGTAACCACAAATCATCAGGATCCAATGACATCATCCACCTGCTTCTCCAGAATCAGCACTTTCTGTAGAACTTTAGTAATATTTCTTAAGTAGGACGATGACTGATTATACTTCTTATTCTTCACAGAAACAGTGTTTCAGCTGTTCATGTGATGCATCAGCACGCGGAGCTGCGCAGGAGCAGGAACTTCATGTTTCCATGCACCAGCTTTGATCACCGTGTTTCCGGTTTCCACAGAATAGAATAGAATAGAATAGAATAGAATAGAATAGAATAGATTGCGTGCTGTAAGCTGAGTGCGTGTAGTCATGTGACCTGTGGAGAGTCGCGTGTCAGTAATCGGATAATTGGACTGACACCAAATGCGCTGCTGCGTCACCAACTTTAATCCGCACCTGCCTGAAAGGAAGTAACACCGGAAATCCACTGGTCCTGCTGTCAAAATAAAATGAGAAGCTGCAGAGCTGTTTGTTTCCTGTTGGTGTGCACGATCATTTTTCATGTTGGAGGAGAAAAAAGACAAAAAACAAAGACCAGCTCTAACCTGTCAACATGCAGAAACTTATTGAAGCGATTAATCAAACCCAGCGCTCGGCCACTGATGCATCAGAGATGCAAACACAGTTATTTCTGTAAACTGTGAAGCCAGAATGTTTTCTAGAATAAATTATCAGCATTTAGCGAATTTTAACATGTTAAAAGGTCAACTTTGTGATTTTTGGAACTAAATTATTCTTTCACAGATTTGATGAAGTCTCTGCTGCATTTATTCTGACTTTATATATCTGATAAAGTGAGGCCTTCTGTCCTAAAGAGATCATGTTTCAGAGCATCAAATCTCACCTCCTGTAATTCACACCAACAATGCTGTCCCATTATTTTATTCTTTTAGTCTCTTTTGTGGGTGGCACGGTGGCGCGGTGGTTAGCACTGCTGCCTCACAGTTAGAATACCATCTGGAAGGCCTGGGTTCGATTCCAC
>JAVDPK010001757.1:114046-124123 GCA_034780415.1 Cichlasoma orientale | reverse complement strand
ACACACACACACACACACACACACACACACACACACACACACACACACACACACACACACACACACACACATTAAAGGACAGGAAGCTAAATGTCAGCGTCGTGCTTCTCTGTCGGGCATGCATAATTAACATGTCACATAAGGCGACTAAACCTGTCCACTGCGCATGCGTCTCCGCTGTAGGAAGCAGCTGTAAATGTTTTGTGCAGCCATGATTGTAGTCCTTTCAGGCAGTCCATTCTGTGACGCAGATGCAGCATTCAGGGGACGCTGGAAAGCTCCGACATTTCATTATTAAGACACCCCCCCCCCCAGTATAAACAAATTTTAATGGTTTCTTCTGACCAAGCTTTTAAAAAATCACGCATTCTTTCTAAAATAAATGTAATGTACATAAAGCACGAGATAATATATATAAAGAGGACACAAGGGAGATTTCATTCAACTCAAGTGACTCTTTTTAAAACCTGATCTTGGACTACAAACACTGTTTTATGATCAGCTCTGATCAGCTCACAGGCGAAAAATGCCTCGTGCCAGATTTAGCTCCCAGCTAATCTCCACCTGCAGTCCCTGAGCAGGTACACACTATATAAGCTAACAAATACAAACACACAGCCACGATGCGCGCTGTGGGTGGAGTGACAGAAATCAAACAGGCTCAAACAAAGCTTAGAAACCCTCCAAACATCCACCCACAAAACACAGTGTAAAGTCTTTGCATGCACACACACCCATCACTCAATAACACTGTCCCATTAGCCAGCATGACATGAACAATAAGCATGATAAATGATACATCACTGATTATAATCTTTGTGTGTGTGATATGAAAATGCACAAATGATTTTAGACTGTCATCAAAGGGACTTAATTATTCTCTGCAACTGCAGCTTTCACCACCAGGGGGCAGCATTTCACCGGTGGGTAATGGATCCGGTTTATCCAGTAAAATCCATAAAGGCACCTGGATAAACAATTTATAATCATTATTGTTGACCTACCCCTTTTCTGTGCTTTATTGTTATGGGTTTATGAAAAATAAGGACGGCATCAATAAAGTTATTCTCCATTATTCTCAAAAAAGAATAAAGTATTTTAACTTCATTTGACTTCAAATCCAGTATAAACTGCATCACAGTAGTCGAGACTGGACTCAGCATTTATTTGTTTGTAAAATTATTATCCAAAGATTTTTTTACCTGTGTTTTAATAAAAGGAGCTAAAAGGGCTCCAGGGCAGCAGGGTGGTGCAGTGAATAGCAGCGTCGCCTTTCTGCAAGACGGTCCTGGGTTTGACTCCACCAGGCTGGCTGGAGCCTTTCTGTATGGAGTTTAATGTTCTCGCTTTGCTGACGTGGGGTCTCAGTACTCCAGCTTCCTCCAGCTTCCTCCCCCAGCCCATAAACACACGTTGCTTAAGCGGTGATTCTAAACTGGCTGTAGGTGTGGGTAGGTGAGTTAAAGGTCCCAGGGTATCCTTCAAGCTCTCAGCTAGAGATGGAGAGCCAAACAAAATAACTGGTGTCACTCAACTCAAACTATGGGCCATTCATTTTTATATATATGTGCTGACCCTTTATACAGAGCGATGCTTTCCAAGATTCAAAGGTAAATACAACTGAAAGTCACCTGCATAGTGATGAAAATAGATATTCACAAATAATTTGAGGTAACTTGTATGAAGAAAAAGGTGAAACTCCACAAGTCCACAGAGGAGTATTTATCCACGTACTCTGTGAATCACAGGTGTTTCAGTTTTGGTTCTGGAGTAATATTCCAGCTTTATTCCTAAAATTTGAACTTTATGCCTTTTAGCATGTGGACTTTATTCTGTGGTAACATTTGGACTGGGCTTTGTCATGGAATGCTGTGTGGCAGGAATAGGAGCCCGGTGCAGGACTCGGAAGACAGGATTGAAATCAAGAGTACTCGGCTTTATTGCTGCCTAATAAACCAAGCTGGGTTGGAGCCAGAGGTACAAACTGGGACTCACAGCCAGAGGAGTCATAGATGAGGACACAACAAAAAACAGAGGAGGACAGAGACAATATTAATACACATGAGGTAATCAGGGGGGAGTGGAGACAGCAGGGGAGGACAGGTGACCTGAATCGAACTAACGAGACGAGGGAAGCAAACCTGAACACAAAGCACACGATGCAAAAAACTGGCATCGTAAAACAGGAAGTAGACGTGGAAACAGAAACTCAGACTTGACACAAACCAGGGAGGCAGGCACACTGACGAAATATAATAAACACAATACACATGAATGAACAACCCAGCAGGCAGGGAAAAAGGCACAGAGAACAGGACACAGAGATGGAGGCAGGAACTGACAGGAACTCAGGAAACGGAACCAGAACCAAACCTAGAATAAATAAACAAACCAGGAACAACAATAATCCGACTTCACAAACCTCTGGGTCCCAGACACAGGGACCATGACAGGGTTAGGCTAACTGGTGATTCTAAACTGCCCGTAGGTGTGAATGGGTTTCTGTGTCTGTGTGTTGGCTCTGCACCAGACTGGCCACCTGTCCAGGTGTACCCAGCCTCCCTCTATGGCAGCCCCCCTCCAAGTAGTGTTTGGAGTGTATTATTAGTATTTCATCTATTTATCCAAGTAGTATTTCAACTTTATTCTGTAGTAGTATTTTGACTTCATTTTGGAACATTGCTGACTTCTTTCTCAAAATGTAACACTTAAAAAAATACTTCCAATATATTTTTCATAATGTTATGCATGAAAGCTTGTAGGTAGAGCTCAGTCAGACTTTTGAGATAATAACTCAATAACTCATTTTCAGTGGCAAAAACAAGTTTCCATATATGTGGCTCTAGTATTCCTTTGTAATAATAATAGTGAGTGCGTGCGTCTGTCGGCGGTGAGGTGCGTATTTCCGAGGGCGCCTGAAGGCAGCGTGAGTCGCTGGCCGCTGTGAGCTGATCTTTGTGCGAACGAAGCAGCGGAGCGGTCGCAGTTAGCCACAGACAGCAAACACACTCAGAAACGGCGGCGGGACACCGATTTGGGGCCTGAAAACCAACTCACCTGACGGATACAGAGTGGCAGCGACTGCCTTAAAATGGTAAGGAGACATTTAAGCGCTGGGTCGGTGGCGAGTTTTTTTCTCAGCCCGTTTAGCGCTGGCGGAGGGCTAGCATGCTAATGCTAGGCGGTTAGCGAACTGTTTTCCTGACTCATTATTGAGGAGCTCGAGAAGCTAGGCTGCCATTTTACACCAGGCACTTAGTCTGTCCTGGCCTCTGCCTTTGACTGTAAGAAGACAGCGTTTATGTTGAATACAATCCCGATACCACACCTGTGAGTAAGCGATTGGTAAATGTGGACCACTTAGAGGCTGTGCTTTGATTTCAAGCTGTCCACCCAGCGTCCGGGCAGTAGATGAAGCTAACAGGCTAATCGAGCCTCAGAGGCTAATGAGAGCTAGCAGTATTGCGTAGCAGCGTCTGACTCCATTCCGGAGGATAATCGCAGCAAATATTTGAAAAATTAACAGACGCGGGGCATCATTATATTCATAAAATGCCTGAATTTCCGTGTAGGTGCTGCTTTTGTTTAGCTCGGCCCGTGAAGCGGTGTAGTGATTTGAACGTGACTCTCGCTCCTGGAGCACCTGGAAAAGCGCAGCAGCGTTAAGAGCACTCATTTCCTGCCCTGGAGACGCTGGGAGAACATCAAAGAGGAGAGGTGATGTCTGAGTTATGGGTGGCAGTGACCTGTCAGGAGAATAACTCCTGGAAAAGTTGGAGAGTGGCTCCTTTGATATGAACTCAGATTTCTGGAGTCATTCATCTCCTCTTAGTTTCAGTACTGCACTTATTTTGGCCTCTAACCATTAAAACAAGATAGATCAAAAATAATTATTGTGCCGGATTCTCGCTGTTTAAATCACTTAGATTTTGTCCTGTCTCTGAGTCCTTCACTGAGACCTCAGTGATCAGCAGATGATCAGCTGAAGGGCCGGATGGGTCTCAGGTCTTTGTCCCTTATTTCTTAAGTGCGTTACTTTAAGGCCTGCCACCTCTTCTTCTGTCTTCTTCTTGTTCAGTTTCCTCTATTTTTTCCTTTTTGTCTGGCTCATTGGAAGCAAAACAAAGAAATGAGGGGTAGCTCAAGATTTTTGCACAGTACTGTATAAATATTTGTATAAAGTAAATACTGGAAGGCACATTTTTTTCACCAAGACATGGACGGTGTGAATATACGTGCTGCTTTTGATTATGGTTGTCTAAAAAGTTAGGATGGAAAAATGTGTTGAACTGGATTTTTTTTTTAAATTTTGATAAGTAGTATCTGTATAGTCTGAAAGAGCTAAATATGGACAAACTTCAGAAGTATTTAAACACGTTTCCTTGATGGATTTCTGAACCTATGAAGGGTTTTAGGGAAAGAAGTGGCTGAATGTGGAGGAGCAGGACTCTGTATGAAGGAATTTGCTGCTTATATCTGGTCAGTTATAATTAAAGCACAGAAATCTATTCTAGGAAGTAAGATCAATAAATCTGATTTTTTTCCTGTCATTCTGTTAAATAATCATGATCCAGCAGCCTGACTGCATTATTAACTGTACTTTTTGCTAAAGTTGACTTTGTGTTTGATGTGAATTTAAATCTGATCCATGTGCAATTTTAAAATGTTGCACAGAGAGAAGTTTCTCCCCCGGGTTTGAGGCCTGCTAGGTTTCTTTATCAGGGCTTTTATTTTGAAGAAAAATGTTATTTTTGTAATTACAGTTCAGTATTTATAAAAATGTTTTTACACTTGTATCCTTGAGATATAACTTTTATTAAAAGGAAAAGCGATTATTAGATATCAGGTTAGAAAGGCTTTTATTTATAACAGTTCTGTTTCTGGTTTTGTTCTCCTGACTGTGGGAGTTTCACCTGCTTCACTGAATTCTTGCTCCGATGTAAAAGCTTGAAGGAGAAACTGAAGCTGGAATGTGTGTCTGATATGTCGTTTGGAGGAAGCGGTGTCCAGTTTCTAAATGGTTTGTTCAGCATGCGCAGGGTTCAACATAGCTGATGACCTCACGGCCCGGGAGGTTAAAAAGTGTGTCGGGCAAATTTATTGGCCACCTGCTCGCAGTGACTCCACGGATCGAGTTCACCTGTGAATCAAACGTTCGCTCATGAAAAGCGTTTCTTGCTGGCAGCTGCCTGTTTTGACATTAATAAGACATTTGAGGTTCTGAAATAAAGAAGTGGTTATTGGAGTCGTGGCAAACGCAGCAGGAAGGCAGCGCGAGTGTTTCATTGACATTTGTGACTGAAATAAATGTGCCTGTCAGCTGGAGCAGGTACACGTTTATAAGATTCAGTGTTTCCCTACAGAACGACTGAGTATGTAACGATGATGCCAGAGTTTATTCTGACTCTGAGTACAGCAGGTGTGCAACAATGTTTCCAGTGCTGTGGTTCCGGTGGGCTTTCTGTCTCTGAGCGGATCCTTCAGACTTCCAGGTTATGGTGTAGGCTTTCAGTTATACTGAAGATCTGATGCAGAAGTATAAATCCCAGGGCGAGGGAGAACATTCTTCCACAGTTATGACAACATGGCTTGAAACTGTGATCCCAATCCAAACCTTTACAGGTAAAAAGATGAGTCTGTTATCAGGTGTTACCTGAGCAGCTTGAACAGTTATGAAGGTGATCTTTTCAGCTGCTCCCATCCACCGCAGTGTGTTTTCCACAGTGACAGAGCCGCTGACTCGAGAGGAAAATGAAAGCTTTGTTTGCCTCCATCTGTAAATTTGGCAGATTATTGGAAACTTTGCTGCAGATTTACCCCAAAAACACGGCAGCTGTGTGTGACTGAAGTCAGGTATTTCAGAAGTGGAGCATTGAGTCTGCACCGGGTCTTTTATTTTGAAATTTGACTGGATTATCTGTGCTGACTTCCTGTCCTCTTCACCAACTCTGCTTCCTTTAAGAGATCAGTCACAGTGTGGAGGAGCGACCCGCCTCACAGCCTGTGAGGGTGCAGGGTGCCCCCACTGCATTAATTTTAACGCTTTAGTAACAATTACTAATTTTCAGATTTATGTTGGTAATATCAGCCTGCTCATACATTATGCTCTAATCTCATAGATTGAGCCAGCCAGGAGGACATGGAGTCATGAATTATTTAAGCTCCATTGGCCAATAAACACGTGTTATGCCGCACACCGATGACTACCAAATGTTGAATATTCATGTGGACCCTGACCTGCAGCCCTGCTGTGACATGCTGTCCTGAGACAGAGTAAGGAGTTGGTGCTGGCACAGAGGGTCTGTCGTAGGTTAAAATATTAGCCACCATAAAAGGGCTTCAGACTTCTCTCCTCACTCGTGTGGTTATTTGGAGGCAAACACAACAAAGAAAATGCTCCGTGGTTCTGTGGAAGCGTCTCGTCCTCTTTATAGCTCAAAATAACCCTAAAATACAGCCTGCGTCCTCCTCCTGACACTTTATTGATGTTGTGGAGCAGTTTGTGGTACCCGGGTATCCCTCATTCAGTGGCTCTGAGTTCTGTTGTTTTCCGTGTGTAATGTGATGGGAAATATGTATTTAAAGTGATTTTTGTGTTTATCCTCCGCTCCCACCGAGCTCGCTGGCTCATGCTGAGTTCAGATGTTTCATCCTTTCTCTGCTCAGCATGGACAGCTGAAATCTGCATGTTTAAGCACCATAAAAATGACTCGAGCCTTCTCAGATATGAAGCGGTTTGTAAAGAGGACGATATCATCGGGAATGCTTCCAACCAAAGAGATTTAAAGGTGGGAAAACGTTCGTACTTCCTGCCCAGGAGAAATCGTTTTCTTGCTGATGTTGGCTTAAAGTGACTGAAACATCTGACAGCTGGTTAATACGATCACATCAGTATTAGTGGCACAGAAACTGACTCCAGCTGATTGTGCTTGTTCCTCCAAAGGTGGTCTTTTCTCAGTCTTTGTGTATAAATGCAGAACGTTCTAAAGTAAAACTTAATGTCACACTTTGTTATAGTAACTGGATCAGTCTGACCTTTACACGACTACCAACTCATAGGAATACCTTTAATAACTAATTATGCAAATTAACATTTATTTTTAATCTGGAAAGTCATCTTCATAGACCAGCGTTAGGGTCTGTTCATAATGAAAACCTTTAGTGAGTGCAGAAACATGATGCTCTTATACCTGCAGAGTAACAGCAGTGCTGTTTTAAAGGACATTAATATAAAGTTTCATCAGCTGAAACAGAGTAGCTCCATTAGGGAGCTGAGGGTGTATTTAATAAAGACCTTAATCAGCCTAATTAGGCCGGTATCAGCATAGACGGGTTTGCATCAGGTCATAGAGCACAAATGCTTCCATCGTTGATGATATGCTGATTACTTCCTAAATCAGCCTGTTGAGTTTATGATGTCAGAGGTGGATGATGATGATGATGATGATGATAATGGGCCAGAATCTGTGTCCATAACAAAGCAAAAGCCGCATCGATGACGGGCTCAGCGGTGGTTTCTGTGAGAGCCTTCAATAACTGTTACCAAACCTTTTCAGATATGTTTATTAAATAAGCCTAAATATGGAATAATTACCAATAAATGATAAATTACAATCAAAGCCTGTCCGAGTTTTATTAGACTTTTATTTCTGTCCATCTGTCATGCTGATGTAAATGAAACCACAGATTTCTTACACACCTATTTTATTTTTTTATATCCATAAAATTAAACACTTTATGATTAAAAACGTTTTATTTCTGTTAGCTTCATTCGGCGCGCTGCAGCAGTGGACCGTTTGCTTTACACAGCTGTGAAAGGCAGGAGAAGCAGACTGATGAGCTGATGCTTGGAAGCATTTTTATTATTGCGTTGCTCGTCACTTGAAGTCGGTTCAGATGACGCCGTCGTGTCGCTGCTCCTCCATCTGACTCGTCCAGGTTTGTCTGCTCGCTGTTTGAGCTCCTTTGAAGTGATGCTGCTGATGTAAAGTTCATCAGAAGCTGCTTACGCTGATCAAAGATCCTCTGATTTACTCTGCAGAAGAATCGCTGGGGTCCTCCTCCTGGTGGTTCAGATCCAGCTGAGTCCCTGCCAGAGTTTAAGATTTGTGTTTCAGTTAAACTCGGCTTTAAGGACAGAGATGAGCTCCTGGGGGTGTGTGAACGGTGCTGGCAGGTGTTTGTGTGTGTTTGGCTGAGTTTGTTTCCTGGTAAATGTAGGCTAATAGGTTGTTGAGACTGAGACCAGCTAATCTGATTTACTGAGCTCCTATGAGCACCGCTCACTCCCCGCTCTTCATTTCTTCCTGCTTCCTTCCTCTTCAGCAAATCTCACACATGCTCGACTCGAGCTCAGAAAGCAAAAATGCAGGTGAGCTTTGATCCCTGGGAGTTGGTTTACCTGTCGGCCTCGTTGGGGGAGCTCCTGATATGAAAGCGGTTTTGGAGTCGTTCTGCTGCTGCTGACCGCAGGGTGAGAACATACAGCTGAACCTTCGTAGACTTCACCTGATGAAGGTGCGTGTCTCAAACTGGCTGCTCCCCGTACACAGTCCGTGAGATACGGGCTGGTGTGTGAATAGAACTGAAAGTCAAAATTTACCTTCAAAAACACTTAGTTATAAAATCAGGTTAGCTGGTGGGATGATCATTAAAGGCTCAAGAATAAAATAATCTTACAATAAAATCAAATAGAAGTAATCTAAACACAGTGACCAAATTAGTTTTACTGTATTTTATTTAAGATTGTGGTGACTTGACTTTGTACCACAGTAATGATTTTATGTTGTTCCTGCATAACTGGACCTTCTTACAGATTTACATCAGCTCAGTTCTCCATCAGATGAAGTGAAACCAAATGAGCAAACGATAACCTGCTCTTATGCTCTGTTTAATAAATAAATAGTCTCAGGTGTGTGGGGCCGGACTGTCTCAGGCTGCTGCTGGTGGTGTTTTTTGGTTGGATGTACGTTCATCTTTTTTGCAGCTGTTTTCACACATCATCACATCTGGCTCGTGAAACTCCATCTTCCAAACTTCGTGGCACAGATTTCTGTCTCCTGGTTAAAAACATGTTTGACATGTTATCGTTGACTCACCTGGTTACCTGTTGCTGTGTGGCAGCTGCCTGAAGCCCCGCCCAGAGTGAAAGTGCAGCACAGAAGGAGAAATGAGGGAAAACAAGTCTGTTTATTAAAAGCAGCCGCTCCTCTCTGGGAGCATCTCTGCTCTCTTCCTCATCCTCGTTCTGTCTTTACTTTTCCTGAATGCAGCACAGAGCCCCTCCCAGTCACGGTAAACACAAAAAGAGGCGCACGATGTGCGATATTTTTCTAGCTATCTATATATCGTCTACGATTATATCTTATTGCCGTGTTAATGATGTGCGAGCTGACGTTATCGAGTATGCTAATGACTGGGAACAAAACGACAATCACGGCTCCGCGCGTTCACTACTTCATGCTTTAGTACAGGCTGCTGCACGTGCGCGTTGAGAGTGTCCATACTGTGTGCTAGCATAGCTGCCTGAACAACACACCTAAAGCTGGAATGAGTGAACACACTGCGCCAGGTGAAGAAATTCAGACATTGCCAGCCTCGCAGTCTACCGCCTTAGATTTAATTCCTCGGCGAGGAGGTGGTTTGGATTTGAAAAGACTGACATTGATCAAACGACGGCAGTTTGCAGACTTTGTAAGAAAGCGGATAGCTCGACAACTAACCTGTTCCATCATCAAAGAGTATGAGGAAGTTTCGGGAACCCGCTGTCCAAGACAAACCTAAATCTTTATATTCTTTTTGGGTCATAATTTTTAGTCAGTTCAGTTTTCTCTGTTCCCTGTTACGTTTTCTTATTTGTTACGCCACAGTATTTGCTGTGGAACTGCTAAACAAGGGCACGGACTTCTGGCTAACCAATCTCATGAATCCTCCTTTTTTTTTTTTTTTTTTTTTTCTCGCAGCAATTTAGTAGTCCAGTTCGGTTATGCTGAAGTTGCAAGTAGACAAGTCAAAATGTTCGGTTGTTGGGTGTATTAACCCACACAATTCCTTACATCGCCCCCCGGCATCAGAGCC
>JAVDPK010001757.1:88352-113946 GCA_034780415.1 Cichlasoma orientale | reverse complement strand
GAGCTACAATAACGAGGAATTCAGACCAAAGCATTGCAGCTCTACTTTATATAGACCACAAGTGAATGATTTACATAAGAAAAGGAAGCATTTAAAAGCATTATATGTGTTCTTTAAGGTAAAGTAGGTATGTTACAATCACTGCATCATAACCTAACAGCGTTCTTGGAGCTCACCTCTTGGAGCCTCGGATAATATGCTGAAGCGGTCGGCCAAAAGGCGGGTTTCTGATCAGATGACGGTCTATTTTCTGTGATGTTTTTGCTATAATGTAGGGGGAATCCCCCTGGACAGCCTTTCTTTTTTTTTTTGTTTCTTCATTCTGTCAAGTCTTCCATATCAAGCGATTGCTTTTGAAAAACTTGCCGAAGTTAACGTGTCAAAAACACTGATTTAAGTCTTAAATTTAACTAGCTTGCATTTCTTTTACAAACACATTTTTAAACAATGTAAAATATCGTTTATCGTTATTGACAAAATTACAGAAAATATCTATTTTATTTTTGTCAATATCGCACACCCCTAACGGCGGGTCGAAATGACACCGAGCTGCAGCGCCAGCAGCAGTGACATCACTTTTGGCCCGTACTGCTGTATGCGAGGGTGACAGCAGCGAGCATAAACAGGCCATTAACTGTTGACTCTTATTATTGTATCGTACGATTATTATCAATCAGACGATTAGACCCTGTAAGGGAGAAGGATGCACAGTACGTCTCCTTTGTCAGTGTGCTCGTTAGCGCTCCCAGTGGCCAATAGCATAATACAGTTAAAGAACTTGGGAAGCCACAGGTGGTGTTCAGCCTTTTTCCTATCGAGACCTTAAAGAGTTAAAGTGCAAAGAAGAGCAAAGGTGTTGCTTCTCATCATGAAGCTTCCTCATTAGCATAAATGGGCTCCTGCAGGACTCACCGACCTCTGTTTTCTGTGGTTCGGACTTATTTGGGTCAGCTGTTTGCTGACACAAGTCATGACCTCTGAACTCCGCTGCCTTCCTTCCTTACGCAGAGGGCCGTTGTTGACGACCACGGGCTGGGATTCCCGTTTCACAACAAGCTGTCGGCGAGCTTCCTCATCCCGTTGCTCGTGGGCGCACAGCTGTGGAGCTGATTATAGGTCAGACACTGGAAACCTGCTGCTGCTGTGGGAATCTGAAAGCTGATCACAGCGCCGGCGTGAAGGGCACCTTTCTCACCGCCGCAAGAACAGGAAGCAACACAGGCACGGCGCTCTTACACTCTTACCTGCTGTGGTCCAATGGGTACTCACAGGTATTGTCTGCCCCAGTTGCCATGGCAACAGCTCAGGTAGGGGCTGCTGGAAAGGCTGAAAATCTCCACTCAGTATAAAACGGTTAAAAAGATCAGGGAGGGAAAACAAACACGAGAGGCTCCTGTGAAGTGAACATCACTTTTCTATTTTTAGAGGTCTATTTTTTTATTTTATTTTGGTGCATGATTCAACTCTGATACTATGGTAGGTCCAATGTCTGAAACAAGCTGTTTTAGCTCCCCCCCCTTTAAGCCAACTTTGATCTGATTGGCAGCCAATCGCAAATGGCACCTTATGACATCACACAGGGCCAAGATTAGTAAAAAACTGATTTGTGATCAGTGTGTAGGAGCAGGAGGAGGGATGCTGGAGGCTGGCTGTGGAGAGTTTGGCTGGAGTTGAATCTGTGGAGGGTTTTCCTCCGGGTGCAGCGCTCGTCTTCATCACGCTGCTTTGGGGAAAATGTTACTGAGCTGAGAATCACAGAAACGACTCCATCTGCAGTCTGGGTGGAGTTCTGTGTTTGTGTTTCTGGACTGATAAAAGTAAATCTGTCTGGGTTTTAAGCCGTTCCTCAGCCATAACCAGCTGATGATCTCACCTTCCCCTTTAGGTACTTGTAATGAGTTTTTAAATGTACTGTTAGCAGGAGGCAGAGTTTGTCCTGTATGATTTTAATAAATATTATGGCATGTTTGTTGTATTTAGGGCTGCAGCCCGAGTAGCCTCTGTTTGTTGGTGCAAAAGTTTGATTAAGCTGCAGCAGTGAAGATGGTGATGTAGTTTATGATGGAGCACAGGTGGTGTGAAAGTGAGTCTTTGTAGAGTCAACAGCAGCAGCGCTCGTTACTGTGATCACAATCAACAAGAAACCACCAGGAGTCCTTTTATCAGTCCACCTTAATAAAAGTGAAGCAAAGTGTTTCAGCTGCTCTGCTTTGTCGTACATGGGGACACATTTGTAACAGCAGATGTGCAATAGAAACACATTTAGGAGCACACGTGTGAATAAAAGTGTTACAGCACTGACTGATAACCTTCAGTGAGCCTGATTTAAACATCAGATCAGACTCATATGCAGACGAACTTTGAACTATGATTCTGTAGATTTACTGTGTGGGTGGAGCAGCTGCAGATTTCTCTCCTCCTCATTGGAGCTTGTTGATCAGGTGGTCTGATGAAGGTCCTCCAGCTGTTTCCCAGTAAAGGATTAATGGTGGTTTCAGGAACGAGCGCTGCTGTTTTGGATGTTTCGCTCCACCTAAATTCACCATCCCTGCCTTATATGGCAGCCATAACGAGCAGGGGGGAGTGTAAAGGGGGGCCTGGGGTGTATTAGACCATATTTATTTCAAGGCTTTAGAAACATTTTACAGCTATAGATTCATATAAATTGTAAATATTAATTTTTTTAAAAATATGTTTGTTTTTTTCCCTCAGGCCAGTAAAACTGGAGCTGCTGGGTCACACACTGAATTATTAACATTAATTTTGAACACCATCAGAATGTTTGCTGCAGCAGGAAACACTGGCCTAACCTGAGCTCTGAGAATGCTGATGGGCTCACTTTTCTTCATGCTCCTTTAAACACTTACAGACACACACTGACTCATTCAGTAGCACACTGAAACACACACACAAACACATAAGCACACACCAGATCTACCTCATCCAGCAGAAACAACACACCAGGACTCTGCTGATGTCACAGAGTCCTCCACGAGGACGGAGGGAAGCCTGTTTTAGGTGTACTGTGTTGTATTTGACGTTACTGTAGTTGTGATCATTATTCTTTAGAAATATGACATGAAAGGTTGTAGTTTATTGTGACGGATGTTTGCAGTTAAACCATTAAAAGCTGCAGTTTCTAAAATGGAAACCAATGAGCAGTTTATTTTGAATATTTATTATTGCTCATTAACAGATCAAAAGCATTACCAGATTAATCGATGGAATAATTGATAGAATACTAAAACAAAGGTCTCCATTAAAAACCCATTTGCAGCACTTTAGAAGCAGCACCGTAGTCGTAACTACCTGCATTCACTTGGTCATGTGATCACAGCGATCGTCGGGGGAAACTGTAAGAACAGGAAGTAAACAGTCGCCCCCGTCACGTCCTGAATATCTGGCCCCGATAGCCGTGAGTGGTCATGCCCGGGCCTGCTAAATATAGCAGCGCTGCCTACATGAAGGCTACAGCTTCTGCCCGTCCTCCCTCCTCTTCCTCCTGCAGTCACAGCAGCAGCTTCTCAGTCTGTTCTCAGATAATCTGAAGGATAAACATGGAGCAGCAGTGAGCCATATCTTTTTATGATGACCTGTTCTCTTTTAAATGTAATATTAAATGTTGATGGCTCACAGCAGCTTCTCTTTACTCCATGTGGTTTCATTGCACAGGTATTAATAAAATTATTGGTGACTTTAAGGGCAGAAATCTGTCAGTTATTCTAACATTTTAGTTTAGCGGGGCCTTTCACAGAGAAAAGTGTGTCTGCTGCATCAGTTCAAGCAAGAAACCCCCTCCTGCCTCACATCGGGGTTTATGACCCTGTATTTCAGGGGCTGTTTCTGGCTCTGACTGGGGGCCACCATGGGTCTGTGCTGCAGTGTGTGATCGAAATCTGTGCAGTTTCCTGACATTTGTGACCGCCTGTGGTCCAAGTTTGGCAAAGATTGTTCAGAATGACTGTCAGTGTATCCATGAGTCAGTAAATGACACAGCTGTGCATTTGGTTTGGATGCCAAGGGACGAAAACATTCCCAAGGTTCTCACCAGCCCTCTGCTGGAGTTCTACTGGAATAATGCTAACACACACACATACACACACTCACTGCTGCAGGACGTCCTTTCACCCTCAGTCTGAAACTGTTTTAGCTCCTTTTCTCTTAGAAAGTTGGGAAATGCTCTTTGCTTTCATTAGTTGGTGTAATTAACCTGCAGTAAGACCTGTTGACTGCAGCCTGTCACTATATTTGCTAATACAAAGCTGTTAGCCTCATGTGACTTTCTGATTGGTCATTTTAGGTGTAAATACAGCTGACCTCACAGACGTGACAGGATTTGATTAAAATTGGGATGTTAAAGAGAAGCTGACCGGCTGAAAGTTCAGGCTGGTTTAGACTTAACGGGCGATGTTTGTGCGATGTTTGTACTCCTGCAGCCATCTGAAAGTATACATTTCTTTCTGAAAGGCTGCATCCTTACAGCTAATGAGGCTCCAGCTCAGCTGTGAGGCTGCAGCTGCTGTCGTCAGTGAAACCCTTTTTATTTCAGGACTGAACGTAAGCTAATAAATCTGCTTATCACGAGTATAAATACTGATACATATTTCCTAATGATATTCAGTCCAGTTTATAGTTTGTAAGTCAGTAGAAGAAGTAAATATGTCGAGTGAGAGTTTGGACAAACTTTTATGGGCTTGATCAAATCATTAGGTGTCATAAAGGTGTTGTGTGTAATGTTGTAGTTGTTGTTGCCTGTGTGTCTGTGGCCTGAGTGTGTCTGTGGCTTCAGAAATGCTGACGCTGCAGACCGTGGCGTTGGTTTACCTCCTGCTCGTCCCGTCAGCAGGGATGAAATTACAGCTGGCAGGCCTCCGTTATCCTTAATGAGCCGGCCGCTCAGTGCTGCTGATGTTGACCCTCGTCACGGTGTGACACTCACACGCACAGTGACTCAGTCTTTCCCACAGTTTCCCCCCCATAAATCCAGGGACCACATTACATCACTGTTTTTCAAAGTTATGTCAGAAAGAAATTCATCAGTAACTCTCAGAACTTTATTAAAGCACCTCCTTCAGGTCAGATCATTCTGTTTGGGAAACACTGTTAAACACTTCGAGTCTTTCAGGGTGTTCTCTGATTCATCTTTAATGTATGATTGTTGCTTTCAGAGGGAACAGACTAGAAGGGCAGGTTAGTGCCTGAGTGCCTTTCAGCAACACAAACGATGCATTTCTGCCCGTCTGCCCAAAAGGGTTTAAAAAGGTCTTTTGGTCGTGGAGGTGTTGTTGAGTGAGGCTTGGCTGTGGTGAAGGAAACCAGGCAGGCGATGAAGTGGGCTAATCTCATCAGCTGAGTGACGTCAGGGTCTGGTCAGCATTGTGTCTGCAGGCTCAGAGCCAGGTGTCAGCAGGTAAATCCATGTAACCCACCTGGATAAACTCCAGCAGAGCCTGCTGGAGGTGAATTTCCAGTTCCGTATGTTTGAAGGGAATCCTGAGAATCTCCTCTGTGTGTGCGTGTGTGTGTGCGTGTGTGTGTGCGTGTGTGTGTGTGTGTGTGTTTAAATTGATTGTGATAAGTCAAAGGTCATTAATCAGGTGTCATTTTGTGTCTCTTACATTTGCAGGTCATCTGGTGAAGAGTGCCGAAGCTTTTAGGTGGAGGAGTGGCAGACAGCGCCACCTAGGCGTGCAGCGTGGGACCGCAACCCGTCTCACACAGCCGACGACCAGCTTCCGGAGGCGCTGCCACCGCTGCCCCCCCAGATGGACTTCAGACTCTGAGAGCAGAGCGAGGCAGTCGGGACCAAAATCAAGCGAAGGAGAGGAGGCGCGGGGGGAGGAGCACACGCTCGCTGGAGCAGGAAAGGGAGGGCATTGGTAGGGAGCAGAGAGGACACTGGGCTCCGCCACGATGTCGTCAAATAGGACCCAGAACCCCCACGGACTGAAACAGATAGGCCTGGACCAGATATGGGACGACCTGCGGGCTGGCATCCAGCAGGTGTACACGCGGCAAAGCATGGCCAAGTCCCGCTACATGGAACTCTACACGTATCCTGTGTGTGTGTGTGTGTGTTTATACAAATCTTATTAGAAGTAATAAGGCAGTAAATCAGTATGTTATTAAGCTAAAGGCGGGGCTGGTATTGAGGACGGAGCGTAATAAGATCTGTCAGAGGGAGTAAATCTCCAGATCTCCCTGTAAGGATTATTAATGGTTGCCTGCAGCCGCTCCGGATCTTATGTCCGCTTATGTCTTATGTCCAGAGACGGGTCAGTGGTTACCTGGTCAGAAACACCTCACAGTCTGTGCTCGACACCCCCCCCCCCCCACACATTTCATACATTTGTTTTATAAAGTCCAAACACTGCTTCATGTTCATGAATAATTCTGTTAAATAATCCCAGATCAGAAAATATTGACCCTCTGTGGTGTTACCTCCTTTATAGTTCATTAATGAGTTACAGCAGAGTCCTGCAAACAGGAAGCAAACCTCTGTTTCACTCCAGGAATCTTTATTACAGCTCAAATGGCCATAATTACAGCAAATAAAGAGAAAATAAGAGAAGTTGAGATATTTCTGTCACAGCAGCCAAAAATGAAACGGAAGCCGTGAATGAGGAGGACACCGTAGCCGCGCCTCCACAGCTGAACCATCGTCTTCAGTAATGAGCTCCTGGCATCGTTGTAGCTGCTGTAAGTGTCTGTAACGAGTACGAGCGCAGCACACAGAACACTTCCTGAACCCACTCATTCACTTTGACATCATTCATGTTTTCTGGACCCAAATGCTTCCTCGGTTTTTAAACGTTCAGGGATCCATGAGAGAGGATTCCTGCTGAAACTGAAACACTGCAGTGGTGTTTGGAGGGTTGGTGGAGTCGGGTGGTCGGTGTGTAGCTGCAGAGCTGGGGTCCGACTCAGATAAACACATTAGCACAGGGAGGCTGAGAGGTCATGTTGTTCTCACTGAAAGTTCATGCTGAGTGTCCCTGATGGGCAGAGATGAACTCCGTGAGGAAGGCGGAGCTTCAGTCAGTAGAATATCTGAGATTATTGAGCTGCAGCACGAAGCTGTCATTAACCTTTAACTCCGGGCGATCGCCGCTGAAGCGCCCGTTTCCTTCCCTTACAAGCTGCGAACAGCTGGTAAAGACGTTACATATCACCGCTGAGTTTTTACCGTAACTCTGTGACCGTTTGTCCTATCGGAAAAATTCAAACGATTCCTGAAAACCTGGAAATTGCACTTCACAGCCATATAGGAGCATTACGGTATTTGTTGCCGGAAGTCCGCGAACAGCGGCGCTTTTGAAGTACGCTGTGCCACGGCTGATGCCTTCGTGGGTTAACGTGCTGCTGGGTGGGCTGGTTACTCCTGAGCTTCGTGTTCACACTGAAATCTCAGACGTTTCAGTATTTGTTGAAGACTGAGCTTTTTTAAATTGGTAGCAGTAATGTTTGTATTTATGTAAAAGAACAGGTGCCCCCCCATCTTTCAGCTCCATAAAATGCAGCTGCAGCGTGATGAGTGTAAAGTCCAGGGATTCCCCGTATGCAGCTTTCATGCTGAGGGTTGAACACCGAGGTAAAGTGCACCCGGCCGTGTGATCTCGCTGTAACTGCAGAACAGACACCGTGGAGGACGTTCCTCAGATAGTTGCTCGTGATGTTACAAGCAGCCAGATGTGAGGATTGCAGTGATCAGAGGTAGGCGTGATTTCCCTGACGTGACGTCTGCACCTTAACCCTTCGATCAGACATGTATATAATTATTGTACCAGCGTCCACCAGTCCAGCCAGGGCCGGGGCTCCGTGCCTCCAGCAAAGCCCTCCAAAAAGTCCACCACTCCGGGCGGGGCTCAGTTTGTAGGCCTGGAGCTCTACAAGCGACTCAAGGAGTTCCTGAAGAACTATCTGACAAGCCTACTGAAGGTGAGTCCACGCTTACCGGTCACAACCTCAGCAAGTGCGTCACAGACGCTTCACCTCTCTGTGTCTCCTCCTCTTGTCTGCAGGATGGCGAGGATCTGATGGACGAGTGCGTGCTGAAGTTTTACACCCAGCAGTGGGAGGACTACCGTTTCTCCAGTAAGGTCCTCAACGGGATCTGCGCCTACCTCAACCGCCACTGGGTCAGACGAGAGTGTGACGAGGGACGCAAGGGCATCTACGAGATCTACTCAGTAAGTCTGGCGGTTGGTTTAGGTTCTGAATGCTGCGGGTACGCACTGGTCCTCAGAGAGATAAGGTTGCTTCAGACCACAGCTAAACGCTTCTGTCTGATCAGTGATGTCACAGTGATGTCACCACGATAAAGATCCAGAGCAGAGACAGCTTCATACAAACTGTTGATTAACCTTCTCGTTCTCCTCTTTAACTCTGCGTCCTCTCAGCTGGCACTTGTGACCTGGAGGGAGTGTTTATTCCGACCCCTCAACAAACAGGTGTGTTTAGTTTTTAAAGAAACGACATCGTGAATAAAATAAGTTCTGCATGTGCGCTAAACCACCGTCTCTCCCATCAGGTAACAAACGCCGTTCTGAAGCTGATAGAGAGAGAGAGGAACGGTGAGACCATCAACACCCGGCTGATCAGTGGTGTCGTCCAGTCTTACGGTAGGTCCTCAAGTACAGCGGAGGAAACGAGCAGGCACGCTGAGGGTGTAGCTGAGGGTGTAAGCAACGATCCAACGCTGTGGAGAATTTTCAGGCTCGGGGGGGGGGAACACTCTTTCTAACACTCGGTTTCACTTCCAGCATTCATTGTTGGCACCATCAGAACACCACCATGAAGGAGTCTCCATAAACATGAACATATAACTAACCCTCTGATCTGCTAGTGTGGGCTCATTGTAGCCTGAGAGTGATTTCATGGAGTTGGTAGCCATCTTTAATTTGGGGGGGGGGGGGTTTAAGGGTAATATCAGGTGTGACGATTAAGACTTCATCAGAAACAGTTCCAAAGCTGTTGGAGTGAAAAACCTCCAAACTGCTGCTGTTAGGCCCGTTTACACGAAGACGCCTCCAACTGTGAAAACGATGTCGTTCCCATCTCCAGGCAACAAGTTGGAGGTGTTTGTTTATTTATTTATCTGCAAAGCTTATTTAAACACGCGGATGCGTGGAGGGACTCAGTAGGATCCGCCGCAAAGATTTGTTGATTATTTTCAAAATGGCCGATGTGAGAGGCTCTGTGGCCTGACGGCGAGGTTGGATTGCTGCTGCACACAACACTGAGTGATACAAGAGAAACAAGAAAAGCTCGACTGTGACTCGCGCTAATCGAAGTTCGCTGACGCACTCGTGAATGCTGACCTTAACAAGTGTTGTTCATCTATTAGCGTCTGCGTGGAAAACTGTTGCGGTCGCAACCATAGTGCGCATGTGCAACGACCCACGTTTCCAAAACGCACCGTCTTCAACCGTTTACACGGAGACGGAGGCCGGTGCGTTTCTGAAACGCTCCACTCTAGACCCCGTTTCGAAAACACATCATTTTCACTCCGTTCTCGTGTAAACGGGGCCTCAGCTGCTGCCATGCTGTCCTGACGATGATGATGATGGTGGACAGAGTGGGCCGCTGTCACGGTTACAGGTCACAGTTCTCTGTGCTGCACGGTTTCACCTGTAGCTGCTGTAAAAAAGGATCATTTCAGAATCAGTCCTAATTAAATTTGCTGGAAGGTTGTTACTGAGCTCTTTGACTGTTTTCATGCTGCTGATTGGAGCTCAGCGCACTCATTAACGCCTCCTTTGTCCTGCTGCTGCAGTCGAGCTGGGCCTGAACGAGGAGGACGCCTTCGCCAAAGGCCCCACGCTCTCTGTGTACAAGGAGTACTTTGAATGCCAGTTCCTCACTGACACAGAACGCTTCTACACGCGTGAGAGTACCGAGTTCCTGCAGCAGAACCCTGTCACAGAGTACATGAAGAAGGTAGGTCTGTGCCGTACAGCTGCAGACAGCTGTGGATGAGCACATTCGGCATTCAGGTCTAACTGTTTTTCCTCAGGCGGAGGCCCGTCTCCTGGAGGAGCAGCGGCGTGTGCAGGTGTACCTCCACGAATCCACCCAGGATGAACTGGCCAGGAAGTGTGAGCAGGTCCTCATCGAGAAGCACCTGGAGATCTTCCACACCGAGTTTCAGAACCTCCTGGACGCCGACAAGAACGAAGGTAAACGTCTTTGTTTCCATGTGGTGTTCCTACTGTCAGAGGAACTTGGTGGGTTTACCTGCTGCATGGAGGAGAAGCAGATCACGCAAACTCTGTAACCTCTGCCTCAACATGAAGTCTTTTCCTCAGTTCAGAGCCTCCAGTAACAGGACTGTTTACCAAGCTCAGTGTTTGTGTGTCTGTGTGTTTCAGACCTGGGCAGGATGTACAACCTGGTGTCCCGGATCACCGACGGTCTCGGCGAACTGAAGAAACTTCTGGAGACTCACATCCACAACCAGGGCTTGGCCGCCATCGAGAAGTGCGGCGAGGCGGCGCTCAACGTACGTTTCTCCTCAGTGTTTAACGTGTCGCCTGCAGGAGGAAGTGAAGCTCTGCAGTGTGAGGAGGCGACGGGCCGCCTCAAACCCAAACCCTGTTTTTAAAGCAGATGGAAAACATTATGACATTGTTATTAACGAGCATCTGTAATATTTGTCCTCTTGAAGTCGCTGCTGTTAAAATTCACTGACGAGCTGACAGAACAGAGCAACGTCAAACTAATATCACCGCAGCCTGTAAGCATGAACGACCTCTGACCTCTGGCTGTGTTTGTTTCAGGACCCCAAAGTGTACGTGCAGACCACCCTGGACGTCCATAAGAAATACAACGCCCTGGTCATGTCGGCCTTCAACAACGACGCCGGCTTCGTGGCCGCGCTCGACAAGGTCGGTAACCACAGACTGTAAAAGATGGCAGCAGATGCTGTGATGTAACACATTAGTTTCCTTTTTATAAAACCGTATTTTAAAAACATCCATACCAACAGTAAACAGAGAGCCTCCAGTGGGCTCCAGAGGAACTGCAGCCTCTCTGAGGCTCTCTAACGTGCTCGCTCTCTCTGCTCGCAGGCCTGTGGTCGCTTCATCAACAACAACGCCGTCACCAGGATGGCGCAGTCGTCCAGCAAGTCTCCCGAGCTGCTGGCCAGATACTGCGACTCTTTACTGAAGAAGAGGTCGGTGATGAGCAGCTCACAATCGTTCTAGTTTCCTGTTAGCTCATATTTGAGGATCATGTGATCACGTGTGTTTAGGCCTCCTGAAACCTGCTCGAATGAGCTTTTAGCTGTTAGTCTTCAGCCTCTTCTTCCTCTGGATCTGGGATCCACGATCTGTACCAAACTGAAAGTCAGCGTAGACAGGAAGTCCTGCAGGGCTGCTGTCAGGGGAGAACGGGGTTCTCACTCTGGGTTCAGTTCAGTACCTCAGGGCAGCATCTCGACCCTGATTGGTTAAGAGCAGGGAATATCAACTGGCGGCCCGCGGGCCACATCCGGCCCGCCAGAGCTTTCCATCCGTCCCCCCACAGAGTACTGCTACATGTACTGTACGCCAATCGATCGTCATAACCCATTAAATACCCGTCTGACTAGTATTGATCATCAAACTCCTCCAGCTGCAATTTCCCATTGCCCTTAAATGCCTCCATGTCCCGAGAACCAATCAGAATGCAAGCTCGGACTTCGTGCATTTTCTGGCTGCACTGAGCAGCTTTTGTTGGTGATGATCAGATTGTAAACACAGCTGAAGGTGAATCTGACCTCGTTTAGTGTAGAAAAAATGTTCGCCGATTTAAACTTGTCTGACTAAAGGAGGTAAAAGTTGTAATGAGATTTGTGGCGGTGAACCTGCGGAAGCATCGATACCGAGCGCACTCCCCGGCCTGCGCGGGTACATCACTGCCTGCCTGCGTGTGACCAGGTGGGCGGCTCTGCGTGTACCCGCATACGGTCACAGCCTAAAGTGACCGTGCCTTCAATCACGCTGGGCAGAGAACAGACTGAAGATTTTGCTGGTTTTGTCTCAAATTTTTTTTTATTAAAAAGTAGGTAAATTATTTTATAACTTTTTGAAAAAGGGACCTCACCATTGCTTGTTAAATAAAATGACTAAAATTTACCATAAGATCCAGATTTTTAAAAAACGCTCTGGTCCAGGCTGATTTAGAAGGTTTTCCATCTGAACTCTCCATGTTTCTATATCCGTTTAAAGAAAACGAAGAGTATGCATAGATACACTTGTTGCTCTCATGCAACATTTTATTGTTGTCTGTGCTCTGTGCAGGCTTCGCACATCACATCATTAAAAACAGTATGACTTTGAAAGGAAAACTGATGTATCAAACGATAAAATTAATATTGTAGCCTAAGTAATATATTATTTTACTTTCCGAGAGTATCTGGCCCTCACAGTGTCTGGCGAGATAAATTGCGGCCCTCGGACAGACGCAGTTGCTAACCCTGGTTTAGAGGACGTTTTTACAGAGCAGCGAGCTGCAGGAAGCGGGTTAAAGAGCGCTGAGCTCAGAGATGTTACAGCGGAGGAAGAGGGCGAGGGAGCATCAGGTTTTCTTCCCTTGCTGTCTGTAGGAGCACTGAAACGGCTTCAGCTCCAGAGATCAAAGAATCACTTTGATTTGTTTCCTTTCAGCTCCAAGAACCCGGAGGAGGCTGAACTCGAGGACACTCTGAACCAAGTGGTGAGATGCTCTGAGCTTTCTGTGTTTGTAGGAGCGAGGATCAGCTCTTCTCATTTTCACTTAAATGAACCAGAAACACTGGTAATAAACACTGACTGCTGCTCACCCGTCATGCTGACTGACGCTCAGGCGTGTTTCCTCTCTTAGATGGTTGTGTTCAAGTACATCGAGGACAAAGATGTTTTCCAGAAGTTTTACGCAAAGATGCTGGCCAAACGTCTGGTCCACCAGAACAGCGCCAGCGACGACGCCGAGGCCAGCATGATCTCCAAACTCAAGGTCCGCCTCACACCTCTGTGCTCTCTGTAAACTCTGCAGAGTCTGCTGCACGATTCCTCTCACTTCTCCTCCTTCTCCTCCTCCTCCTCTTCCTCCTGCAGCAAGCGTGTGGCTTCGAGTACACGTCCAAACTGCAGCGAATGTTCCAGGACATCGGAGTCAGTAAAGACCTGAACGAGCAGTTCAAGAAACACCTGACCAACTCTGAGCCTCTGGACTGTAAGGAGACGCACACACACACCCACACACACACACACAGTGAAGCCTCCATATGAAGGTGTTTGGTTGTGTTTGTGTTGCAGTGGACTTCAGCATCCAGGTTCTGAGCTCCGGCTCGTGGCCGTTCCAGCAGTCCTGCACCTTCGCTCTGCCCTCAGAGGTAATCAGGTTCTTACTGAGCAGAAAGTTCAGAGAGAAAACTCCTTCTGGAGATCAAAGTCCTGATTTATGAGGATGGTTCAGGGTAGTTTTAATGTTTATGAGTTATTGATCGCAGCAGTCCAAAGATGTGAAGCGATCTCGACTTAGAAAAACAGTTTTCCTCATGAATGTATCCATGTTGTTGGCTTTAAATGTGTCGGTAATGCTGTCGGAGGTTTTGGGATCCCGCAGTTTTGTTTTTAAATAATGACAGCGTCCAAAGTTTGAGACTGAAAACATTAAAACGACATTATTCTCATTTTAAACTCCTTCAGTGGAGAGTCCAGGAGGGAGGAGCAGGAAAATTCAAAGAGTCCTTTTTTTCCTTCTTCCTCACCTTCACTGCTGAGGCTGGGCGCTCTGCTTCTGCCAGAAGGTGGCGCTGATTCATGTAGAAGCTGTTTACCACAACAAACTGAAGAGCAGATTAAATGTGAGATCACACGAGAAAAATTACTTCACTCATCAACAAGTTCAGGAAAGTGTCACAGCGGCCATTTATGAGCAGGTCCAGGGCGTCGGTATCCAAAGTCTGCCTCATTATTCAGAAGGTCCCTTGAAGGTCCACAGACCTCAGTTTGAGAACCCTCCTCTTCCTCTCTTCCCACACAGCTGGAGCGAAGCTATCAGCGCTTCACGGCGTTCTACGCCAGCAGGCACAGTGGCAGGAAGCTCACCTGGCTCTATCACCTGTCCAAGGGAGAGCTGGTCACCAACTGCTTCAAGAACAGGTACGTATGCGGTCTGGGAGCCCACGGGGGGGCGCTGTGGCGCCACAGCCTCTCACGTGGTTTCTCGCTGCTGCTGACAGGTACACGCTGCAGGCCTCCACCTTCCAGATGGCCATCCTGCTGCAGTACAACACGGAGGACAGCTACACGGTGCAGCAGCTCACCGACAGCACGCAGATCAAAACTGTAAGCGCACAAACACGAGTTCCACACGAGCGTGTGAACGTGGGCGTGTCTGACCCACCTGTGTCTGACCCACCTGTGCTCTGCTTTCAGGACATTCTGGTTCAGGTTCTTCAGATCCTGTTAAAATCGAAGCTGCTGGTGAGTCTCAGTTTCTGATGTCAGCAGTCACGCTCAGATCAGGTCATGTGACTCGACAGGTGTCGGGTGGCGATTTTAAGCAGTGGGAACATTTCTAGTCGTTTCCATAGAAACAGTAAGATAACGTCTGAACTTTCTCAGGTTTTGGAGGACGAGAACGCCAACGTGGACGAGGTGGACTTCAAACCCGACACCGTCATCAAACTTTTCCTCGGATACAAGAAGTGAGAAACGCTCGCGCACGACTCCACCTTAAATCCACCTTAAATCCACCACAGCGTGCCGTGATGGAGCTTAAGGAGGCGCGAGGCTGAAGCTCTGTGCTTTCTCTCCTGTGCAGTAAGAAGCTGAGGGTGAACATCAACGTGCCGATGAAGACCGAGCAGAAGCAGGAGCAGGAGACCACCCACAAGAACATCGAGGAGGATCGAAAGCTTCTCATCCAGGTGCGGGTTCACCCACTACACCCACAGCTCCCACTTCACTCACTGCTCCCACTGCACCCACTCCACCTCCACCCACTACTCCCACAGCTCTCACTGCACCCCCTCTGCCCACAGCTCCCACTGCATGATTTTAAAAAGGGTCAGAGCAGGTGTGGGGAGGTAGTGTGGAGATCATCCGCTCACCAAGAAATGCTGCTTCACCTACTGACTGAAAATTCCAAATGCATTTTTTATGGAGGGAGGAAAAAAAAGTGCTTCCTGCTCTTACGCGGTGCTGCTGTGTCCCTCTCAGGCTGCCATAGTGAGGATCATGAAGATGAGGAAGGTCCTGAAGCACCAGCAGCTCCTGGCTGAAGTCCTGAACCAGCTGTCATCCCGGTTCAAACCCCGAGTCCCCGTCATCAAGGTAGCACGCACGCGCGCACACACACACACACACACACACCTGACTGTATAGGCGTGTGGAATGAGGTGGGGTATGTATCTGGGGTCAGAGGTCTTTAAAGGTTAGAGGTCACAGGAGTCATTCATAAACTCAGATGTTCAGTTTTGTCTGAGTGAATCTGTGTTTTGTCTCCCCCCTGTGGACAGAAATGCATCGACATCCTGATTGAGAAGGAGTACCTGGAGCGAGTGGACGGCGAGAAGGACACGTACAGCTACTTAGCCTGAACCCGCCCACCTGCCCGCCTGTCGCCGCCGGCTCTCCTTAGTTTAATTTTAATTTGTTATCTTTATTTTTTTTCCCTTTTTGTTTTTTAAATTTTATGTCTGAGTAATAAAGTGTGGATCCCTCTGAGCGTGACCGCCCTATTATGACAGCCACCAAACCTGAGGAGGGGGAGGGGCCGCTCCCTCCGCCCCTACCGTTGAGACCGGGAAGCCCCCTTCTACACGCTCGCCCGTCCCCGTCCCATCCGTGCGACTCGAACGCTCACTTCCTTGTTGTCATACTGTAAATAACGACCACAGACTGAGAGGAATAAACAAGCCCCGCCCTCCCCCCTTTACATTAGCGTGATGACTTAGCCTACAGCCAATCAGAGGAGAGCCGCATCCAAAGGTTTCTGCATGCTACTGCCTACCTGCGCCACAGCGACCACGAAAAAGATTCACACGTAAGCATAAAGAGTCGAGTCGCCCAGGCCGCCGACGCAGCCCACCGCACGACCATCGAATCGACGCCGGTCCTGTAACTTAAAGTCCGCCACTGCATCGAGGGAGGAGGAGGAGGAGCCGCTGAGGTCACGTCAGAGTGAGGCCGGCGGGTTCGAGCAGGAGTCTCTTTACTGAACGGTGGACATTTGTATAGTGTGGTTCATTTTCTAAATGTGTGATGAATAAAAACCAGGAAAGATTTCTCTAACCCCGCCTCCCCGACACTCTGTTCACATTCAAAGGGACGTACACCCCGAGTCGGTCACATGGTCCTCTGGTCTGTACGTTAGCATCGCTTCAGGTTGCTGCACCAGCACTGGTTTCTTTATAGTAGGGATGGGCGTTTCCCCTGGAGTTACTCAGCTCCTCCCCCACACTGCACATGGTAGACGTACAGGTGAGATTTACCTGAAGGGGTTCATTCTGGGTTTTATTGTTAAAAGGAGTTCCGCGGGGTTTTTGGGATCTGCAGCGACTCTGAATGTTTGTGCAGAAGCTCCGTGTTCTCAGCGGCTCGCTGTTTTCGAGCTAACGAGTTCCTCAGTGTTCGCTTTCAGTGCTGCCACCTTCAGGCAGAACAGGGAGCTACACTCCACAGGGTGTAGGAGAGTTTTTGTTTAAAGTGATGTTTGAGTTTGTCCCCTTATGCTTAAAATAACTGCAAAATGTGAAGAGAGCTTTGACCACAAGGAGGCAGTGTTCCTCCATTAGTCCCCAAAGCAGCGTGTGTGTTTGGGTCGCTGGGACGTCCGAGTGCATCGTTTCTGTTTCGACTTGTTGAAGTTTGAGTTTCAGTGCATTTCCATATTTTTAATATTTTGGTGTCTAAAACCCCAAAAATGTCTCATTTAAATAATCTAAATAAAATACTGAGAGGATTTAATTTTTTTTAAAGCTGTTAGACTGAATCCATCAGCGTGTCTCAAATGTCACGGCAGAGGAACCATAAACATGAGACTTTATTATGCAGCAAAGTGATAACTGTAATTTATGATCGTTCAGTGTCCAGAGGAGCTGCAGGGTGTTTGTGGCTGAATGCAGCTCAGATGTAAGCTGGTAAACGGGTTAGTGCAGGTTAACCTGATGAAGGTTCTGCAAGAAATGCCACTAACTTAAATTCACTCTCGTGTGTTCGGGTTCTAAAATGACTTTATGATTTATAGCAGCTTAAACAGGAATGATGCACTCGGACATAAGGTGACCCACTCAGTCTGAAACGGTGACTTTTAGGAGCCGCTGGTCTTTTTATGCAGCATTTCCAGTCTGACCACCTGCAGCACCTTTCACAGGTGAACTGGGGGCTGGTTGGCAGCCCCGGCTGCCTCGATAACGTGCAGCTTCAGGTGGCCCACCGACCCTCTGATCAGAAGACGCCCGGCTCTGCTTCCTGATCCACAGGTGAGTTTGAAAAGCAGTGACGACTCAGACACCTGAAGGACGTTTCAGACATTCATAAATGATTAAAGCAGGAGCCCGGTCCTCAGTCTGATTCATGTAAACGGGTTAAATGTCACTGAAGCTGCCTCATGAGGCTTTTAGCAGCACTCGTACATCAGATTACACCAAGGGTGTCCAAATTATGGCCTGCGGACCAAACATGGCCCGAGCTCAGATTTTATATGGCCCACTAGTGTTATTTTTGGCTCGCCAGCAGAAGCAATGAATACAACTCAGCATGTAATTCCTCTTTTTAACTGATGGAGGCACTGTGGTGTAACAGGTGTCTTCTTTTTGAGGTTTGGAAACAGACTGAATGATTAACCAATCACAGCCCGTGCTGTGTGATGCCGTGTTCCTTGGGTGGGGGTCATAGGTGACAGAGTTGCCAACTTAGCAACTTTTTCCAGTGACTTCAGCGACTTTTGGAGACTCTGAGATAACCCGGAAAGCCGAACTCCTCCACCGACGCCCTGTTCCAGACTTCAGCGAGCCCCGAAGTGAAGTAGTCACAAAAATACTCAAGTACAGTACAGATACCTGTACCTACTGAAGTACAAATACTTTGTTACTGTACTTCAGTAGATTTTTCAGGTGTCTGTACTTGAGTATTTATTTTTCTGACTACTTTTTACTTTTACTCCCTACATTTTTACACAAGTATCTGTACTTTCTACTTCGTACATTTTCAGACTCGTTATTTTAGGTTTAACACGTCTGAAGTTTTATTTCCGGTCAGCGCGCGTCAAAGATCAAAGATCTGAACCTAAGTGCAGGAACAATAACACATAATAATCGTACTGGAGTATCCTCCATCCCCGGGGCTTATCCCATACAAACAGATTAAAGAGGCAAACCCATATAATATATGTATCATTTATAGCGCTGTAATCAGGGGTTACAGGGGCTGACCGAGTCCGTAAGTTGTGCTTGTGGCAGGTAATTCTAAATGCTCAACAAATATCAGCAAACACACAAAAAGTGTGTGCAGTTTGTCACACAGTGTGTCTGCGAGCTAAAAGAAGAGCTGCTGTGTTTCCAGGGAGAGCAAAGAAAGAATGAAGTTCACTCAGAGATGCTGTTCATGTATTATATTATTACAGTAATATATATAATGAGGTTCGTTAGCTTTACGCTAACATAGCAGAGACATTATAGATCAGAGATCAGTCTTTGGCAGCTGGATCAGATCAAGTTTCCAGAGATCTTGAATGTTCAGCCTGTTTGGCTCCATGTTTGTGTGAGCAGAACTGCTGACATCCAGACTGAGTGACTCCGCCTCCCACTGCTCTGGAGTCACACCTGCCCTGTGTACCTGTGTGCCAGCAGCTCACCTGTTGCTCTGTTATCAGAATCACGCAGCAGCTTTTTAGTTTCTGGATGTTCTAAATTCAGAGCTTTCTGCTCTACATTTGGTTCCTTCATGTTTGTCTGCTGCCTGGAAATGAAAGCATTAAATATTTAGATGCATCTTTGATTCTTTAAATGATGTCATCAGGGACTGTTGGCCCTCCTTGTAAAAAGCTTGGACCCCCTGGATGACACTGAAGTGTTGAGTGAACTCAGACTGAGATACAAACTAGCTTCAGCAGATTTTTCCTTCTCTGGTCTCTGAAAGAATAAATAACTCTGATCGTTGTCTCTGTAGGTTCTCAGTCTTCCAGGTCAGAGAATCTCTGGAGCTTGAAAAAAGGCGACTGGACTTCTTTATGTTTCTTGAAGACGTTTCAGCTCTCATCCAAAAGGCTTCTTCGGTTCTCAAACCAGGTACTTAAACCCCAGTGGGCATAGTCCCCTGGAGGTGGTTGTGACCCTCTTTTGTTCATGTGCATAGGTGTGAATGGGGTGGAGGTGTCTGGGGAGGGAGCTCAGGATCGGACTGTAAACAGGAGGTTGGTGATGTAATCGTCCTCCTCTGTTCAGAGGACAGATGCTCCTTCAAACATCTGTCCTCCCGGTCCAACATTAGATAAAGTTTGTCACATGCACAGTGAAACCTGCAGCCAATGACGCGCGGTGAGGTTTGTGACAGTGAGGCTCTGACTCGTCTGGAGTCGGATGTTCACATGTATGAACCCAAACTAGAAGCTTATATTTCAATTTTAATCACGCTAATGAGTAATTATGCTTTAATCAACTCCACACTGTTCAACAATGACGGCAAGAAAAACCAAGCATTTAATGTCAAAACTGAGAAATGAAAGCTCTTGATGTGCTCTATCTACTGTCAAAATTACAGAAGTAAAATATTAATAGAAATAGAGTGATTCAACAAAAACCAAAAGGCTTAAATCTGAATGCTATTATCTTTATTTGAAGATGAAATCCATGCACCTGTCAGCACTGCCCCCTACTGGTGCAGCACGGTACTTTCTGCCTCGCTCTGTATTTTCACAGTGCATTTATGACGATCACAGACAACAATGAGCATGCGCCAACCGCCTGCTTCATTTATTGTATGTGACACAGCGCCCCCAGAGGTGAGTCACAGCATTGCACTGGCTCGCCCTGCATTTCTTCTGTGTTTGAACAGGCGATGTTTAAATTCCACGATTTTGAACATTAACAGCCCTCAGCCTGCACTGCTTGGTGTAAATGTCCTGCAGGTTGGGGAGGGTGGTTTGTGAACATTGGCATCCTCAAAGAGTGACCTTTGACCTTTAGGTGCAGCTGTACAGCTGAGTCTATGTTGTGCATTTGTGTAGAGGCTGTTTGGTCCGAGCACTCCTCACTGCACTGACAGCAGACAGTGTTGCTGATCTTGTGTTTGGGGGTTTGTCCGTGGGATGGACCAGTTTAGGGTGTGACTTGGTTTGAAGTAAACTGGGACGTTGTACTTGCAGAAAATTCTCCTGAGTTTCTCTGAGAAGCTGCCACATAATGGATGATGATGATGTTCCTCGTCATTTTTATTCTCCCTGGTTTGTGTCTGACCTTCTTTCCTGTGCACCTTGGCTGATTTGATGAAAGTTGGGATAACCACGTGTTTTCAGGGCTTTCTTAATGTGTGTGTGTTCCTTTAGTTTCCCTTCTGCCTCAGAGGGAACCTTTCCGCTCGATGTTTCAGGGTCCTGATCACCCCATGTTTATGTTCCAGTGGGTGGTGGGACCTACTCCGCACCCACTGGAACCCAAACTTGGGGTGATCAGGACCCTGAAACATCGGGGATAGTGGTGGGAGGAGCCAGAGAAGTGTTACGCTGATGTGAAATCAAAGCTTCCTGTTACTGCAGGGATGCTGTGTGTGTGTGTGTGCTGATAGTGAGGCCGGTCTCAGCCAACCCACCCAAAAATGAGCTGCAGAGAAACGAGCTCAGGCTCACAGGCTCAGTGTTGAGTTGTATTTCTCCATCACTGTTGCAAACTCCTCAGCTATTGGCTGTCCTAGAAATCACTATGACGTCACCTAATTTACATAATTGTTGTTTGCATGTAGTTGTAATCGTTAAAAAGTTAAGTTGGCAACGCTGCTTTTCATGCAGCTTTTATTTGGTTTTGTGGTGCATCTTATTTTGAAGGCATGTTTAAACATTACCATGGTGACCAGTGTTGGGCAGAGAGGATGCTGATAAAGTTGCTGACGAGTCCACAGTGGATTCACATTTAGACTCTTAAAACAAGAGAAGATTTTATATCAGTGAAGGTTCAGCTGTTCACTGTGTGGCGTTTCAGAGCCTGTAACAATGTTGCCACCTCTGATTCTATCTCTCACTCAGACCTCTGAGGAGGAAATGAAACACACACACGGGAACAGTTTAGAATATTTTAATCTGCAACACTTTGAACAACAAAAATCCCTGTAAACATTACAAAAATCAGCACCTGTGAGATCAGAGGAGAAACGTGGTCCTGCTGACAGGAAGAAGCTTTCGGGGAGAGCCGAGGAACCTCCACCTTTTCTCTGATTCTTTCCAGCATGATCGGAGGTGTTCAGAGATGTTCCTCGGCCCTCCGTCACAGCAGCATTCACACATCTGTTTACCGATTAGAAAGCAGCTGCTGCAAACATCTGGATCAGCAGTGAAAGTAAAAAAAGGATAAAAGGGATCCTGCACAGACGGATGTGGGAATCCTGTGAGTGAAGCACCAGGTTTCAGAGCCCCTGAAGTCGCCCCCTCCACCACCGAGGCCGCTTCAGTCTCTGACGTTTGTAATAAGTTACAGGTGGAGGAGGGACGAGGCGGCTGCTATTGCTATGAGTCGGTCAGACTTTGGTGTCTTTGTGAGCACCACAATTCACACGAGAGAAGATTCAGATTGTTTTTAAGAGGAGGAATGATCTGGAAACTATCAGGACGAGTTCGGACATCAGGTGGAGGCAGTGCGGACGCCGCGGTCCTCCGATGGAGGACTGAAGGCACGGGGGAGGAGGGAAAGGGGCGGGGTTTAGTAACTTTACAGGAAGTTTTCCCATCAAACCCTGGCAGCAACTTCAGCTTTTTATGGTTTACTTTTAAAGGTTGAACTTTTATTTTGAAATAACACGCACGCAAAACCCGGCCCTCATCGAAATGACCACGGGGGGGGGGTCAAATTAAAACAAGTTACTGAACTTTGAGCTGTTTGTGGTTCTGATGGGAGACACTCGTCCTTTATACTGAGGTCATAAACTGAGGTTTATTCTTCAGCAGCAGCTTCACGCACACAGACTCAGTTTTAGCTCCAAAACGTCTGAAATTATTGAACCGCTTCATTTAATGACTCCTGTTTCTTTAATATTTAATTTTATTTATTACATTTTGATGTAAATAACACGTCCCAAATCATCCTGGCAGGAATCATCCTGCCACTAAAGCAGATGCCCCCTGGTGGACGTCTGAAGGTTTGAAGCAGCACGTTTCAGAGCCGAGTCCATCTTATGTACAGAAAGCTGCAATAACTCATCTATAAACTGATATTTTGTTTTGCTCCTCGTGAGGAATTAGCTTTTTCCCTCGTTATGAAAAAAATTAATCAATTAAAAACACTGAAAATCATCAGCTGCAGCTTTAATTTTTTAAAAATATTTATGCTTTAAATATTAATGTGCACTAATAAAAAGTACAGAATAAATCAGATCTCAAACTTTAAACTGAACTCTGCTGCAGATTTCAGCGTCAGCGGTTTGTTATCGCTGCGATGAAAATTATAAATGTTTCAGAGGAGGCAAAGCGCTGCTGAGGCTGCTGGGAAAACTTGGATTAAATGTGCGTAATTAAAATACAAAAACGACCCGTTTTCTGATTAACAGTCACAACAAACAGGAGCTGCTGAGGATGCTGGGAAAACGTCGGCAGGCGGCGTGCGGTTTGGTCGAGTGTTAAAAAGCACAGACAGGAAACTGAGACTCCGCCCACACTTTAAAGGTTAGTCAGGCGGCTGCGGCCGAGCGTCCCGTCTGAAGAAAGCGTGCTGGCTTTGATTTTGATTGATTTATTCTCACGTTAGCACCTGAAGCAGAGGCAGCGTCACGAAGCAGAGTCACGCCCAGCTCGCCCGACGGGCGCGTCCATGATTTCTGAGTCAGTCTGCAGCCTGAAGCTTCAAATAAAGTTAGAACATCTACAGAGGCCCAGCACAGCTGGGAGGCTTTAAGAGGCCCGAAACCAGCAGAGACGCAGGAAATAATCGTTTTATCGTTCAGGAGAGTCTAAACCATCCACGCGAAGCTTCAGTGTTTCAGCCTTCTGATGAACCCACGCTCACCCACGGCCTTCAATACTTCCACTAAAGTAAAACATTAAAGAAAATGCTGTTAACAGACCACAAAGATCACAATGACCTGTTTGTAGTATTTTCTATAATGGTGCACATTCAGTTCATGAATGAATAAATGTGCACAAACGTCTTTAAAGCAGAAAATCTGCAGTTCTGATAACCTTTAAAATACGAGTTTGTTTGTGTCCAAACAAACAAACAAACAAACAAACAGGAGCCTCTGATGGGAAACAGCTGTGATGACTTCCTGTTTGCTGCAGCCTGTCAGGAGCGTCTGTGTCTAACACCAAGTTTATTGTTAACAGCAGCTGCCATTTAATACAGTTCGGTTTATGAACAAGTTCTTACTGACGGCTTTAATCAGACTGTACATAAAAGATGGACAGAGCCACCTGGACTCTGTGCTCCATGTTTTGAAGCTTCAGTTTTAGCTGCTGCATGTTTGGATGAGAAGCTAATGCTAATGGCTAATGGGGCGGTTAGGCTTGCAGCTCTGATGTGTTCGAGTACGCCCGTTATTCAGAACACTGCAGCGGGTACAAACGGTACGGCGCTGTGGTGATGTGAAGCTTCCGGTGCGGCGGGTATAACGGAGCTCAGACTGCATCCACAGACAGCACAGGTGTTTCTCATACCTGCTGTGATTTCTCAGTGAGCCACGGCACGTCAGATAAATGCATTAAAAATGCTCCAACAGCACAAACCCGATCCTGAGGTCCAGTTCAGGGATTCACGCTCACCTGTCAATCAAATAAGCCACATCCATGCTGACGCAGCTGTCTGCTCAGCTGTTTGTGCTGCTGGAGCATTTTGGAGCAGCTAGCATCAGTTAGCAGATACCTGTCTGTGCACCTGTACGCTTGATACATGCAGCCTGATAACCTCATAACGAGGAGTCCAGCCTCTCATCCAGACGTGGTCACTTCCTGCTCAACCAACCGAGGCAGCAGCAACAAAAAGGCCTACAGAGCCCACTGCAGCTTTTCTTTCTCCCCTCGTTAATCAATGATCAGAGCTGGTGTCAGCGTGACGCTGCTTCATGAACGACCTCCTGATTTACAGACAGTGAAGTGGCACTCAGAGAGCGACTGGTTCAGTATAAAACACACACACACACACACATAAAGTCCGGTCCTGGTGTGAAAGCGGCTGGTGGAGGATTTTGGTCCCTGAAACTTGAACTGAGAGCTTTTAAAAACACAAAGTCGTTTTTTCTCCTCTCGCGGCACAACGTTTTTACTCAAAGACAGATTTGTGTGTTTTTGTCGGTGCACCTTCAGCAGAGGGAAGAGTTATGAATCCGAGGAGGAAGATTTGTCAACGATTCAAAGGAAAAGATAAAAAACAGATATGAAAAGTTTCAACAACAACAAAAATCAGCTTCGAATATCCCAGTTAGTTTTTCCTGAAGCTTTTGTGGCATTTCGACGAGTCGTCTGGGTTTCCTGAACGTGAGGGTGTGTGTCTGTGTGTGTGTGTGTGTAAGGCCTTTGTGTGGCTGAAAAACACAGGAAGTCCCGATCAGGCGATCTCCGTCTCCCGCTCGATCCCGACGTACTTCAGAGCGTCGGCCTGGCTGTACCTGAGAAACAGACGCAAACAAAGTTCTTATTTCAGCACCGACGCTTCATCACGTCTGAGCTCTGATTCCAGTTTAAGATCCTAACAAGTACTCAGATTTAATCCTCTTCCTGAGTCATCGTGACTCAAGAGCTTCAAACCACCCTGACCTGATTGACTGAGCAGGCCCAAAACTTTGAGAACCAGAACCAACAAAATCCTCAAAGTAACATTTTAACATCTGAAAGAGAACTGAACTCCTTTCAAACAGCAGGAGCTCTCAGTGTGACACACTAGTTACATCACATCCTGTCACACTGTGACAGGATGTGATGCAGTGTTAAATATTTTCGTCAGTTTTGGTCAACGACCCTTTTTTTTAATGACGAAAACGAGACAATGAAATTTTAGACTTCCTGAAAGGATAAAAACGACTAAATTAATTGACACTTTCGTCAACGAATGAAAACGAGACGAAAATGTTTGGCGGGACGACATCCAATCAGAACTGATTTAATTTTGTGACAGGGCGGGACAAGTCAGGAAAACATCCAATCAAACGCACAGTTGCACAAATTTGACCTAAACCCGGGAAGGTCACAGTAACCTGTTGCTTCTGCCAGAACTAAACTATGTAAACAATGTGAGCAGGGAGAAAGAGCAGAGCCGATGTATGGATACATTTCTCCTTTGACGTTGTGACAAAACGATGTGTAAACCATGTGACTCTCTCGGCTAAAAACAGGACAAATCTTAAACGACATCTGTGAGCCAGTCACTCAGATCTCCATGCAAAGGTAACATTTTAATGTCATGCAGGGTAAAGTGTTTTTCCCAGTTTAG
>JAVDPK010001757.1:70374-88252 GCA_034780415.1 Cichlasoma orientale | reverse complement strand
AGCGTCCTGCTGTAAAACACTCATATTATCTCAGTAAGGTGCTGTTAATGATCAGGTGTGTGGGAAGCAGGTGAAACCCTAATATTATTAATAATATTACATAACTTTTAATGTTTAATTTTGTGTAAGTGTGTATAATGACAAAATGAAGGGAACTGAAGAAAAATAATTTACCATAATAATTTTACACCCTTTATATTTTAGTCGACTAAATTATGACTAAATCTAAATCAAAATTTGCTGTCAAAATTAACAGTGGTGTGATGTAACTAAAGTTCATGTAATATTTAACAGACTAACCTGAGCTGCACCACGGCTCGGACCGACTCCAGCTCCTCTGCAGCCCTGAGGCCGCTTTACCACCGCTGGGGTTCCGGTACCAGTATTTGAACCATTTAACGTTTTTTTCACCACGAACGCACTCGGTGCTCGGGTGAAAAAAGGGTTCAACTCGGGCCCCGCAAGCTAGCTGGTCTCGAACCAAGAACGTGTGACGAAAGCGGCAGAAGGGCGTGACTCCACGTAAAGTTCTCTACCGCTGTTTCACTGCATGGTGTGTGTTACAGGAGAAAAGCGATGCGATTTTCACAGCTGTGAATCAGGTTGGGCTCTAAGGCTGAACTTGCTGCTTTGTATCAGTTCACAGATAAAAGGACACAAAGTGCGTACTTGTCGTCTTGCTCTGTGTCTGTGTTTCCCTCTGTGCTGCACACAGTAGTTTGTTTGGACAGTGAAATGTGATCGCAGCACAACAGCTGTTCTTCCTGTTCGTGCCCTTCAGCTTCCGTGTTCAGACAAGGACCCGCCCACACTCATATGTAAAGGAGCAGTTCACAAGCGTGGTGGAAACGCAGGCTTGTTCTTAAGCCTTTTGCCAGTTCATTAGGAACAGCACGAGCACCGGCACCTCGGCGGTGGAAATGTAGCATGATTAAGACACGAGGCTGAGCAACTGGACACTCAGAGCCATTTTATCCCAAACAGACGGTTCTCCCATAAAGGTCATCTAAAGAAGTGAGGAGCGCACACTCATGGGCGGGGTTTGTGTGAACAGTGACATCATCACAGCACAAACCTCCACGTCAGAGCTCGAACAGCAGAAGTGGAAGCTGAAATCCTTCAGAGCTGCTGCAGCGTCTCCTCTGAATAATGGGGGACGCTGCACTGATGAGGAGACGAGGTTAAAAGTCACCACGATCGCGTCTTCAGCCGACCGCGCTGTTAGAAAACTCGAGGGTGCTCCACGAGCTGCAGCGACACCAGAGGGTGACTCGCACCTACAGCAGGTAGAAATGAGCTGATTTTGGCTTCTGCACCCATTTTACGGTAAAAATATCTACGACTGAGCCCCCCCAGCCGAGTCTCTCGGGCTGTTTGGGGTTCAGGAAGCAGGTTTTGCTGCTACAGTTTGTGACGTCTCTAAAACGAAGCTGTTCCTACATTTCGGGGTTCGGCTGCTTGTAAGGAAAGTTTTCCGTGTCCGCTCCGTCCTCCGGGTTTCACTGACCTGTAGTCGAAGAAGAGCTCCTCTCCGGTCTGGATGGCTCTCTTGGCAAAGATCCCTATCCTGTGGTCGCCGTTCACCATCATCACTACGGAGGAGATGAAGAGTTAGCACCGAGCAGAAACCACCGGAGCTCTCACGGTCTGATCTGTGTACCTTTTGCATAGCAGTTCGGGTTCACTGAGTGGTTGGCGAAGCGGATCTTGTTGCCTTTCCTCGTAGCGTCAACAACAAAGTCTGGAAGGAAGAGAGCGTCTTAAATACTTCAATCTAAGATCCAACTTAATTCTTTCAGACGGCTGATGTGTGTTTGTGCGTTTTACCGTTGTTGAGATTGAACAGGAAGCTGCACATGTATTTGTCGTAGACTTTCCCTCTGCGGTCGGCTTCGTCCTGGGAGATGATCTTTAAGAGAGAGAGAGAGATCCCACAGGAAGTTACACCTTTAATGATTCCAGGGCTGAACCTGTGAGATCACGGGCCGTACCAAACCACGCCTCTGACAGGTCTGTGTTTTACTGCTACCAAAGCTTTTAAAATCCTTTGCAATCTTAACGTTCTTAATTTTATTTCCTAACGATAAATCTTTATTTCTCGTAAAAATCTGTGCACACGCAGCTGAAAGCCTTCAAACTGCTGCATCAGTAAACTGCAGCTGTCAGAGGCAGACGCAGGATTACAGATGTGTGTTTGTGTTGTGATGCCTGCGTCTCATTTATAAAGAAACACTGAGGACGGTGCATTCAGGGGCAGATGTAAAATAAACTGATCTGAATTCAAGCTTCTAAAATGTCTTTGGGACACCAAATGTTCCTTCATGCAGGTAAATCATAAAGAGATGATTTAAATGGCCTCTGGCAGACCTGCAGCACCTTCAGAGCCCAGCAGAGGGCAGAGTTTTAACCACATCTATAACTTTGGCACATGAACCCATTAATGAATCATTAACACAGGGTGGAGAAAGGAGCCGTACCTCCCCACAGTACTCCGAAATGAACTCGTTCTTCTGCACCGGCTCCTTGATGAAGATGCCCCAGCCGGCCACATCTGACGGTGCGAGCAGGAGGTGCTGAGGGACACACACAGATCAGTACGGTGGACCTCAGAGTTTTGGTTTTGGTGAGGAACGGTTAGAGTTCTTGGTTAGAGTAAGGTTTGTTACCTTCTTGGCGCCCCTCTGGATGGAGCAGTTCTTGCAGGACACGTTCTTGCTGTCCCAGTGGTCCGCGGCGCCGCAGGTCAGGCAGAGGTCGGGGTCGCACTCCCTCACTGCCAGGTAGCAGGGGCACTGCTTGGTGTTGCACTGAGCTTTGCAGCGGCAGCCCGGGAAGCGGTTCTGACCTGAAACGAAGTGGAAGTTAATTTTTTTTAATAAATGGTAAATGGGTTCTTATAAAGCGCGTTTCTACTCTGCTCTCATAAAGGTTCTTACACTCTGAGCTGCACTGGCAGAACTTCTCGCAGAAGTTTTGAGCGGTGACGCAGGGACACGAGGAGTCGCAGGGCTGCCGGGGGTGGTCACACGGCTGGTAGTTGTACACGTGATTGGACGAGCCATCTGTAAGAGGTCAGACTTTCAGTTTTCTGTGGACAGTACGAATCTCCGAGCTCCGAGTCCAGCCCGTTGATCCTTCTCTCTTCCTTTGGTGTTCAAACGTTTCCTGTCTAACCTTTGACTGCAAACAGAGCCTGATCAGATCCTACGTCTCTCCTCTGGATCTGACCCCCATCAAACCAAAACTATTATTTCAAGGACCCATAAAACCACAAATGTCTGCTCTTCATCAGCATCATGTGACTAAAGCTGCAAAATGATCTGATTCAGAGATTTCCCAAAGCCTGGGAGATAAATGAGGATCATTCTGAACTGATCAGGATAGAAGAACCGCCCTCTGCTTTATCGTCCCTTTAAGGGACCAAAACATTACAATCAGTAAAGATTAAGACAATAAATTCAACAGGAAAATGTTCACTGAGGTCAAAAGGTCATTTTCCAAAACTTCTATTGCCCTGCTGCCCATTAGGTTCAGGTTTAGGGTACTTTCAGCCTGACTCCTGACCTTTCTTCAGCTGGATCTTGCGGCAGTGAGTGGCCCAGAGTCTGTGTTTCCTCTTCTTCTTCCTTGGCGGTGTGTCCTCATCTTCAGCGGGAGCTCGAGCGATGATGGCCGACTCCTTGACCCTGAACTCGTAAACCTGCGGGACCCGGTAAAGACGACACGTTAGCCGGAGCATTGTCAGGAAGCACCTGAAGATGCTGAGAGCACCTGACGGGGCTCACCTGTCTGCAGGTCTTGGTGCCTATGAGCCGTGCGATGGCGCAGTAGTTGTCGTAGTACGTCCCGATGAGGACCCTGAAGAGAGAGGCCTCGGCCCCGCTCCACTCCACAGCTTCAGCCTCACCGGACAGCTTCATCTTCACTGGAGTCTGACACCGAGAGTTTCCCTCTGTAAGCACATGAGATCAACGTGACGAGGGCATCGCTTTAACCACAGGTGTAGGCAGGTGGCTGCAGGGGTGGAGAGGCTCGGCTCAACGATCCAGAATTTCAGAGACAAACGTGGGACCGTACCTGAGCTGCTGGTGGTCTCGTCCTTCTTGTCCTCGTCGTCTTTGTCGTTGTCGCGCTCGTCGTCTTTGCTGCCCTCCCGGTCGCTGTCCGTGTCTTTGGTTTCGGAGGAAACTGTGGGGGTGCTGGGCCGGCTGTTGCTGGTGCTGTTGGGCAGTCGGCCTCGGCGACGGCCCCCGTTGCGTTTGGAGGGTGTCTTTGCTCGCTCGGTTCCCACGCCTGAGGAGTACTCCCTCACCACGCCGTCCTGAGCAAAACCAGAAAAAATCAGTGAAGCTACACTTTAGTTTCTGTTTCAGTTTAAAGAAAGCAGCTTTTGCTCAGCTGACTCACCTGCACCACGTCCATGTAGCAGTCGACCCCACAGGGGGTTTTATCCACCAGGTTCTCCAGGTTCTTGCGCTTGTACGTGTTTGGAGTTGCATGGAATGCTAAAAAGATAAAAGATGTTTGCTTTTAGGAATTTAACTCTTAAAGGAGCCGGAGTCACTTTGTTTGAAGAGTCAAAGATTCACAGCTAAAGATTTTATATAAAAAATGAAAAACAGATCAGGCTCACAGTGCTGACCAATAATACTGAGCTTTATGTTCTCAGGTGTGTTAATATGAAAACAGCAGCATCTTTACTGATGTTTGAGCCATTCAGGAATTTCATGCTTCATCTCCCAGCACTTCCTGTCCCATCTCTGTTCCCACCACCAAGGTTCTTATAACTAAAGAACTAAATGGAAGAAGTCTGTCAGCAGCAGCCTGATGAGGTCTGAGTCAACTGTCTGAGCATCAGTTTAATATCAAACACCATCCATCACTAATAATAATAAACCAGTATCATTTCAAACTATAAACACTGAACTAAAGCTTAAATAAACTAAATCTAACAATAATAAAATAATAACTGTCTACCTGCCTGCAGATGTAGTACAGGAGCCACTGGGAGTTATGCAGGGGTGGAGTTTATTTCATTGAAACTCAACCAGTAAAAATTAATAAAGTATTTGATAAGCTGCAGGAACTTTAGCTTTTAGACAGTAAATGTGAGAGGACTGATGTAAGGTGACACAAAGGTCACAATATCCTGATGCGACAGCTTATATGGAGGTCAGTGAGCTCAGAAACTAAGATGTAGAGCGGTGGTCCCATTTCAGACACCAGCACCATCAGTTCATTCTCCAAGTTCAGAACCTGGAGCTGTTGTGAGTTCACCCTGAGTGGACTTTATTGTGTATTTATTGTGTACTAACGGTGGAGGAAGCAGTCGTATTTGAAGCAGCGTCTGCAGAACAGAGTGTGGAAGGAGTGCAGGCTCTGCTCGCGCTGCACGGAGCGAGCGTTCGGACCGTCGATGTTCGGCGTGCATTCGGGCGGCAGCGCGCCAGGCAGCTGCTGCTCGGTCAGCTCCTTGTACCTGAAACACAAACGCATGACATCAAACTGACCTGAAGTCAGACGAGTGCGGTGAGCCTGTGGTTCTGAAGCTGCTCGTTATCAGAGACCTGCATGTAAACAGGAAGCAGCTGCTGCTGTGCAACAATGGATTTAAGGGAGTCTCACCCACAAAGGTCTGCAGGTTAAACGATGCAGAAACAATGAGCAGGATAAAAAGGTTCCATTAATGATGTTCACAGATTTCTGATATCATCACTCTCCTCTAAAATATTCAGCACGAAAAGATCTTAATATTAAATTTATTAAAATAATTCTCCACAGCTCTGCAGGTCCTGATGAATGCATTACAGCACGTACACACACACACACACACACACAGTCAGTCACCACAACAGCAGAGGAGCTTTGATTCAAACTGTCCAGTTTAATTGCACATTCAACTCAAACACAAGGAAAACATGTTTCTCTTCATAAACTGCCTTCATATTTAAGCAAATAAACATGTTAACTGCTACTTTCTCCTCTGTGTTCACTGATGGTGTGAGGTAACCTTCAGCCTCTGCAGACAAATAAGTGCAGTTCTCTGGAAAAAGGTAAGTCAGAGGTATTTGTGTCTCAGGTGGTTAAAGAGTAATCAGAGATGATTTGGAGAATTACTCAGCATCAGCTGTGGCTAATATTATTAATACTGTGATGAAAGCTTAAAGTTTAGACAGGTTTAAAATAAATAAATGAAGCTGTGTGTTTGCTCTGGCTTGAACAGGAAATAAATAACAGAGAAGTAAAAGTCTAAAAGCACATCTGATTTAGGACGTCACCTCGTACCCAAACCCTGGATCACCTGTAACGACCCAAGACCATCAGCCTGTCTCAGCAGCAGCTCCGTCACTCACACACACAGATGAAGATACTTTGATGTATTTTGTGGTTTTAAAGTATTCAATGTCTCACGTACACGTCATTTAAGTGCTGTTTGCTGAGACAGCTGTGGCTGCAGGATGAAACCGTACCTCATGAACCTCTGAACCATTTCACCAGAACAGGACGTCCTGAAAGTTCTCCACAGGCACTGAGGTTGAAGGGAAGATGATCCCAGCTTAAAGTCAGGTATGTTTTATGTTTACGGGATGATTCTATAGGAATTTGTTCCTCTGCTGTTGTGACGGCACTGACACACTCACACACAAACAAACCCACTCACTTCTCTTTGAGCTCCTCGGGGGAGCCTTTGTCAGGGAACATGGAGGAGATGGCTTCAAAAATCTTGTCAGAGGGAAACTTCTTGCTGGTGTCGTTGTTGGTTCGGCCTGGAGACGACACACACACACGCTTCCATTAGGACACAAACCTGCCAGTGTGAGCTAGTCCAGCACTTAGTCTCCCCCTGAATGCTGCCCCCTACTGTAGACCTTTAAAATGACCAAACTGAGCTCTGCAGAAGAAAACTTCTTCCTTCACCTTCTCCGTTTTTATCCACACCTTTCTAACTGCAGCCTGTTGGCATGACGATACATCAACATCTCAGGACTTACTCTCACTGTTAACCAGCCCGTCCTTGCGGGGGTCCTCTGGGTGGTCTTTGCCATCGCACATGTCCATCTTGTCCACCTTGAAGTCCTGCTCTTCCTCCTCCTCGTCATCCTCGTTGTCGCTGTACTGTGACAGAGCGTTGACCAATTCAACGAAGATCTCGTCGTTGATGAAGCCGCACTCTGAAAAACACAAAATAAACGTCTTCAAATCCATCCACCCTGATGAGACTCCACATTAGCAACCCTGTTCAAGTAGTTTATAAAGCCCCAGCGGTGCAGCCAGCTGCTGAGGGAGGACAGTAAACAGATGTGCTGCATCATGTCTCAGTATAATCAGCTGTGCACTCACACAGGTGTTCCATCTAAACTACCCAGAATCCTCTCTTTCAGGAAGTTTACAGAGTTCTGTCGATCATTGTCTGCATTTCCACATGACAGAAGGCACGTTTCAGTTTTAGTGTGTCAGCATGCTCGGATCAGAGTCAGACCATCATCAGAGAGGAGACCCGTAACAACTACGCGTCCTTCGGGTGGACTTCAAAGAAGCAGAGCATCGTGTCTCTAAACAGAGTGTCCAACTTTAGTTAGTAATGACGGCTGTTTTTATACATGAGACTATAAAAATGTAGAAGCAGGAAACATCCTGACAGCAGACGGGCTGACTTCAGTTTCCTGGTTCACTTTGTTGTTTCAGCTCTTTTATCCACTCTGATCTTCACAGATCCTTCACACCACAGCAACCAATATGGCTTCTTTCCCTCTCTCTCTTCCATTTATCCAGCTTTTTGCCAATGCCAGGGAACTAATCTGAATTCAATTCTAATTTTGGTTTCTAACCACTGTAAAAACACTCAGGATCAAACTTTTATTCTTTAACATTTGTTTTAATTATAGCACTTGTGTGTCTTTTCTGGTTGTGTAAAATGCACCTCTTTACTTTATAAAGGTGCGATTAGCAGAGAGCTCCATTAAGAGGATGTAACAGTCATGAGGTTATGAAGGTAAACCTGCAGAAGTATTAACTGCCAGCAGCTCAGCATCACTCAGGGTCTCTTAACCGGTCTGCTTTCTGCAGCAGGTGATAGCCGGCTGTTGGCTCTCGGTCACTCGCCCCAGGTGTACTCTGCAGGTCTCCCAAGAAACGTGTGTAGCAGCTTTTTCTTCATCACTGTTTGACTCAGACATCGAGGTGGAGGCAGGCCCCCGGCTGCCCTTGTGACACAGGTCTGAAGGTCAAAGACAGCTCCTGTGGGCCTAAACACCAACCACCCTGCACGACCTTCAGAATGACTCATTCAACTATTTAGTTACTGAATAACCATGTTCAATAATCAAAACAAATCATGATGGGCGCCCCGGTGGCTCGGGGTAGAGCAGGTGACCGCATGTATACGCCGCCTTGCGGTGCGGGCGGTGCGAGTTCAAGTCGGTGCCCGCGTGTCTTCCCCATATCTTTCCACCATTTCCTGTCTATCTATACTGCCAATAAAAAACAAAAACAAATCATGATTATGGTGACATTCCAGCAGCCTCAGTTTCTGCTAGGCTGAACCAAACCCAGAGAAGGCACACACAGAGGTGCAGGCCACCCTAAAGCCACCTTCAGAGGAACTCTTCCTGATCTCATCCTCAAACTGGACTTCCTGAATTCAGTTAGATTTCCAGTCCTGATGGAAAAAGCCCAGAGAAGCAGATTTGTTTGAACACTGAGTTCCTCCATCACCTCATTACACACACTTTAAAAACTGGCCTCGCTGCCTCTGGTTCAGCCTCCAGGTGAAGCCGCTTTAGTTTCATTACTTCTTAAACCACTTGGGAACCACAGTGAGAGGCCGTGCCCTCTGACCCTCACCTCTGTCTCCGTGGACTTTGCCGTCGTAGTTCTTGATGAGCTCTTCGATGAAAGTGCCGTCCTGGTCGAGGATCTCGTCTCCCATGTAGGGAATGTTATGGAGCACCGTCTCATCCTCCACCTGAAGGAGAACAGTCGCACACAGAGCTTTGGTTAACACGGTCCAAACACCCGCAAATGCAGCTAAGCAGTGATACCCAGCCTCCAGCTCTCAATAATGTGCAGCTTTCTGAAAGTCTGTACACACCATGAAGTTCTGCTGTAGTGGTGACCAAGAGTACATGACCGGGACCGAGGCCACGGCGTTCAGAGTCTTCAGGGGGATGACCTGGCGGGGGAACTCTGAGAAGCCGCTCTCCACCGTGCACTGCAGAGGACACGCACGGTACAGTGAGGACACCTTCGTCTGCACCTTCAGAGTATTTATTTTTTTCTGCTCACCTCCCGGGTCCCTCGTAAGGAGCTCACTGACGTCATGATGTGAACGGGCTGAATTCGCCGGGTCTTCCACTCCTGGTTCAAAATGTCAGTTCTCTCCATGATCTTCTGACGGTTGGTGTTGAACATGCTCTGCAAGAGGAAACTTAAATTACTGCACAGAACAGGACCTGATTCATCAGGATGCTGATAGTTTTCCACTCTCGCTCAGAGTTTCCCTACACAGAGACCTCACCTCAGTCTCTCCAACAGCCTCTAATATCAATGCTAGCATCAACTAATGTACCAACAATCCTTCTATTATTTTATAAGTCACTATGAGCTCAGGATGATTACAGTTTTACTCAGCAGTCGGCAATAAAAACAACATTTGTTTCAACTAATTATTCATATTTTATAAATATACAAACATTTAACCGTGTCTGAGATGTGAGGAAGGCACCATCACTAGCTAAAGCTGCAGCGCCCCCTGCCTGTATCTGATGGTGAGACAAATGAGTGAAGAGGAGGACAGCTGTACGAAGCAGCTCTGCAGGCTGGGATACAGCACACTGCACAGTCACACAGAGACATTCACAACATCAGCTGATCACTGATAAATGTAATTACTGTTTATCAGTATATTAGTACAGACGATGTTTTTACCTTTATCAGACTGTGCTCAGTTATGACCGTTTTCTGTATTTTAGACTAGTTGATCGATTGGATGATGAGTCACCAGGAGCGCTCTGCTAACCGCTACCTCACAACCCCCCCCCCCCCCTTATGCTGAGCTTTTGTTACGTAAAATCAAATTTGGATCCTTTTTAATTTGTAATGATTAATAAAAATAAATTATGGAGTATGAGTTTTTCTTGGCTTCTGTCAGAAGAGGTTTAAGAAGCGCTGCCACATCCCTGCTAACACACTACAAATGAGACCTGAGAAACGCCTCCTGCTGCCACTGTAAACACACAGACTTACACTGCTGAACACACACATCCTTTGCATGTTAAGTGGTCAGGCAGAAGTGCGGTCATCCAGTCTGATTTCTGGTCACCACCTCTTCTCCATTTTAACACCATTTAGAGGACAAACTCAGATCTAATCTGTTTACAGCGGTCAGAACAGGAGAGTTAAAAGCAATCGCCGGACAACACACTGCCTCTTCCCTCTTTTCATGATTAAAATCTTTTAGTAAATAAATTTGAACATTTAGCCAAGATTAGAAAAGCAGTCTCAGCCAGCGCTCAGTAAAAAACAGGAAAGCTGCAGGAGAGGTGCTATATATAGACAAGGAGAGCCTAAACCAACTTCTCTTAATAGCAGTGTGTGTGTGTGTGTGTGAGCAAACAAACCTTGACCTCGTCGGCCCGTCTGAAGCGTTTCAGCTGTCGAAGCCTCATGTACTCAGACTTTACCCTCCTCTTCCAGCAGGCCGGACCTTTCTCCGAGCGCTTCCCAGTCAGCACCATGATTCACCTGCAGCCAAACAGGGAGACGATCAAGGATCCTGTGACTGTGTTCACACTTTTGGAGCTTCTTGACTGGACTGTAGGACCATAACGCCTGACTGTGACCAGCTCCAGCACAATCTCATGTTTTTACACAAGAGCCAATACAATCCCTGCAGAACAGCCAAACAGGCCGATACGGGTTTCTCTGGGTCAGAGTGGAACTTTCTGAGCCAAGAATATAAATATACAGTAAAGGGAAGTCGTGTGCCTGATCTGAGAGAAATCGAAGCATTTCTCCTCTTATTTGATGAAGGTGATGCTGATGACATTCAGATTTATTTTCCTATGAAATCGAATGCTCCCGATTCATTGCAGATGTTGTTAAACTGCCTTCATGACCTAAAGAATTGGTTAAGCATGAATTTTCTTCATCTCAACAAAAGCAAAACAGATTGTTATGTTTAGTTGTGCTGAATAGCTGAAGGACTCGGCAGCCTCTCTTGGACACTCGGGGTCACGCATCCATCAGTCTGTTAAAAATCTTGGTGTGATCATCAACAGCTCCTTTAACTTCGATAGATCAGTTCTCTGGTGAAAACTAGTTTTTCCAGTTGACATTGTTGGCTACAGTGAAGCCCTATCTTTCTTATGATGACTCTGAAAGCGTCATATTCTTATCATGTGAAGACTGGATTATTGTAATTCTTTGTATGTAGGTTTACTGCAGCTATCTATTCATTAGCTTCAACTGGTCCAAAATGCTGCTGCTCAACTTTTAACAGGGAGGAAAAAGCATGAGCATATTACTTTTAAGATTTTATTGATTGTTTTTAAGATTTTAAATGGGCTGGCCCTTCTGTATTTGTGTGATCTTATTCATGTTCATTCTCCTGTCAGAGCACTGAGGTCTGCCACTCAGATGATCCTAAAAATCCCCAGATCTAGACTGAAGAGGTGACCGAGCTTTTTCAGTTGTTGTGCCGAGCCTCTGGAATGCCGTACCATTCCATATTAGAACTGCTCGGACTGTTTCTACATTTAAGTCTTTGCTCAAGACCCATTTCTACTCTCTGGCTTTTAATTCGAGCCAATCATCTTGACATCTTGTATTTATTAAATTATATTTTGTCTGGATTTTTGTTTGTTTGTTGTTTTGTCTTTTATGTGTGGCATTTTTCTTGGTTGCCTGTGAAGCACTGTGGTCCACTCTGGTTGTTTAAATGTGTTATATAAATATGACAACCCAAGCTTGTATCTGCTGCCCATGAAACACAAAACAAATCACATTTGCGGCTGAGGTAACTTCAGCTGTGGTGTATATTTACTATAAAATTCCACGTGCCTGCAGCAGCACATGATCACCTCCTCACCTCGAGTCCAATAATCAGAGCTGAGTTCTACCTTATATTCCCTCTCTGTGAACGGCTGATTTAAAAGCTACAATTCAGACGTCTGTAGCCTGGCTGCCAGCATTCAGACCACTTCTGTTCAGCTCATCTCCATTCAAGTATCAACCCTGAAGAGACACAGGTGGATTACTTCCTCACACCTCCTCTGCCTCGCTCTCATCTTTCCTTTTTTTAATGACAGCAGTCGTCTGCCGATCCATCTGCTGCCCGGTAGTCAGTCAGTCTCTGACTCTCACACTTAGATCAGATGTGGCAGACGGCCGTCGTGGAGGTGTGAAGGACCGACCCGGCCCCGGCACATTTCACCAGTCTTCAGATTGCAGAAAATAAAAGCAGAGAGTTACACTGAAGCCCTTTGGCCAAGTTAAATGTGTTCTGCTGGAGATGCTCACTGTCTGCCAGTAAGATCCTACAGTTAAGTGACTGAGGCGTCCTATTAATATCCAAATATGTGGACAGATTATTAGAAACCCTCTCAGTAACACACATAACCAGCGACTCTCTAAAAAGAAGTAATTCTGACCTTATTTAAAAAGGTAAGATTCGCCCACAACAGTTTGAAAACTAGACTAAAAAAAAAGAAAAAAGGAGCCCATTGATGGTAGATCACTGGAAACGAAGGATGAAAAACTCCCATTTGGTTTGCAGTAATAAATGCTGCAATCACTGATAAAACGTTAATTTCCATTAAATATTGTGATATAATTTTAGGATTACATTGCTGTGAAAAAGTATTTGGCCCACTCCTCGTCTTTTTCTTCTTGCACACTCAAACATATTTTAATGTTAGTCAAAGATAATCCGAGTAAAACGATATCCAAACCTACCTGACTGTATGAAAAAATAACTGCACCCTTGTTGAATCATTAACTGTAATTGAACAAGTTCAACTTCAACAGCCACACCCGCCTGAATACTGCCAGACCTGTTGAATCAAGAAATCACTTAATATATGCTGTTTGACAAAGTGAAGCAGGCTGAAAGATCTCAAAGCAGCACATCATCCACAATCTAAAGAAGCAGCTGAGAAACAAAGTCACTGACATCTATCAGTCTGAAAGGGTTAAAGAGCCATTTCTAGGGCTTTGGGACTCCAGAGAACCACGGTGAGAGCCGTTATCCACACATCGAGAAAACCTGGACCAGTGGGAGCAGCTGGCCCACCAAAATTACTCCAAGAGCGCATCGACGACTCATCCAGGAGGTCACAGAAGAACCCAGAACAACATCTAAAGAACTGCAGGCCTCACTTGGCTCAGTTAAGGTCAGAGTTCATGATTCAACAATCAGAAAGATTGTAGAGAGATTGGGAGAGCTCCAAGGAGAAAACCACTGCTGACCAACAAGAACACATCTGCCAACAAACATCTGGATGATCCCCGAGACTTCTGGGAAAATATTCTGTGACTGACGAGACAGAAGCTGAAGGTTTGAGTCCCGTTACATCTGCATACACTAACACAGCATTTCATAAAAGAACACCAACAGTCAGACATTGTGGTGGTAGGGTGATGGTCTGGCTTTGCTGTAACTGATGGAACCATGAATTCTGCTCTCTACCACAAAATCCTGAAGGAAAAGGTCCGAATACGCCCTAAGGCTCAAGCTTACTTGGGTTATGCAGCAGGACAAAGATCTAAAACATACCAGCAGGTCCACCTCTGAATGGCTAAAAAAAAAAAGGAAAAATGAAGGTTTTGAAGTGACCAAGTTAAAAACTCAGACATGAATCTGATTGAGATGATTTGGCATGATCTTAAACAGGCCGTTCATGAAGGAAAACCTTCCAACGTGGCTGGATTAAAACAGTTCAGCAAAGAAGAGTGGGCCAAACCTCCTCCACAGCGATGTGAAACACTCACTGCAAGTTATCACAAATGCTTTCTTTCTGCCAGGGGCAATAAAACCAGTTTATAGATTTGGGGGGCAGTTACTTTTCACACAGGGACAGGCAGGTTTGGATAGCTTTGTTCCCTTAATAAATTAAATCATCATAAAAACTGCATCTGGTATTTATGCAGGTTCTTTATCTGATTAAAATTTGTTTGATCTAAAACATTTATGAAAAACAAACAAACAACGCAAACAAAAAGAAACTAGGGAGTAGGCAAATACTTTTTCACAGCAGTGTACACATCTATCCCTAATAGCTAGCCTTAGCAGTCAAATATGGTGATTTCCAACATGGTAACTGAAAGGCATCAAAATGTCCACTAAAGTCACAAGGGCTATATCCTCCTTATACAGTCTGTGGATAAAGAACCAGCCGACAAGGCAGCATAATAACCATTTTAGCTTTCTAATAGAACTCCATCGAGTGGTGTGTGTATATATTTATGCCCACAAAACCAGCACAGGTCGGGCTCCACCAAAAACCTGCCAGAGGACTCTAAGATCACTTCTGACTAACAGGTGAAACTCAAGCTTCCTGTCATGTGTTGCACCACAAACTCCTGTTCTTCTAGTTTACACGATGTTATGAGTTTTTTAGTGAGGGAAGTGGTTGAATATCGCCCCCGTAAGGCTTCAAGGCAAACAAGAGGGAAGCTTTTCACTTTTATCAGTGTTATAATCTCTTAAGTAAAGGTGACACGCACCATTTAAAGTCCAACTACAGCCCCAGTTTCACATTAAAACCGCCCAAAAGCTTGGATAGAAAGAGAAAACTGAATGAGAGGTACAGAAAATTATATATGAAGACCTGTATCAGGCTTTTTGTGAGCTAGCTCCGAGCTAACGATAGCTTGCGGATGTCGTGCCAAGTTTGGATCCCCTCAAAATGTGCTTCCCCTTAGCGCACAAACCGGCTCACAAAGGCCCCCAAAACACATGGGGAAGGTGGCTCCATCGTGTTCAATATGCTGCTCTGTGAGATTTTTAAAAAAAAAAAAAAAGTTAGCTTCTTTACAAGCCAGTCAATATTTACGGGGACACAAAACCTGGCACAGCACCCCGGCGAGCTAGCTTACAGTTGGTGAGTTAACAAAGATTGAGGCGTCCACAGAGCACAAAGAGCAGCCCACGACAAAAGCTCCGCGAACCCAGCCGCGGACACTGACAGCTTGTCTCACCTCCACCGGAGGCTCTGGCCTCATCCAACGGAGCGATTCCGGATCGATGCGACCAAAGCGGGCAAAGGCGTCCTTTGTGTTGCGGATTAGCTCGCTCCGTGTTGCGGCTAGCTGTAATGTTAGCTCGGCGGCTAGCTCGGGAGGAGGGAGCGACCGAGTTCGCGCGACACCCGGCTTCACGCACCCAGAGCCGGAAAACGAAACACCCTAGACCGGCTTCTCCGCTCCGAGGCTGTTTAGGACACGGGAGCAGCGCGTCTGTGAATGACACTCGCACCGTCCGCTTCAGCCTGCCTGTAAACAGTTATCCTGAATTTGATGTTACCGACTCGGTTCAAAACTGCTCGCCCGTCTCACCGCCCACTACGGCTGCGGCGGATTCAAGAGGCGCCAAACGTCTGGGCCAATCACACAAGCCGATCTTATGGTCGCCACAGTGTGGTGCTACGCGATAGGTTGAATGGTATGAAAGTGCAGCCAATGAGATGTGGAGCTGCGCCGAGGGCCCTGTAACGGGGACATGTGGACAGGTTCCCTTTGTTCTCTCACATGTCAACGGAATAAATACCAAAATATACAAAATGCGCAGTTTGACAGCTAAATTAATAACAATAATGCACCGCGTTTGATATCAAACCAGTGTCTCTGACGCATGACAGCTGTCACAGCCGTGTGGCTAAGCTAAATCAGACATAAATAGATTTTTGACGGAAATAAAGTCAGCTGAGAGGTGACAGACGACGCTTCGCCCCGTGCCGAACAGCTCGGGTTTCAGCTGCTGTGAGACTTTCTCAGTGTGATCCGAAAATGATCAAATAAACGCTGATAACTGAACGGGTTTATTGAATGAATGAGGCTCAGTGGCCGTAGCCAGCAAGGGCAAGGGTCGCCAAGTTTATTAAACCCCGCCCCCGAGCAGCGATTGGCTGACGCATCGAAGACGTATGCGTGCTGTGTTCACGGCCAATGGAAATACACGCAGTCATAATAATAATAATGAATATTATTGTAAATCAAGATTATATAATTTAAAATCTTTAAAGGTTGTATTAAATCAAATATATATAGCTGAAAATATATACACGTTATAGGCACGTTTTCTGTTCTGATTTGTTGATTTTGATGTATTAATGATAATCATGGAGATGAAGGAAGTAGACAGGAGTACTGGGAGGAGTGGTGTATGACAGAGAGCTGGCAAAGGCAAAAGTGAGCTGTGTGTGAGGCTGGACACCAAGGAAGGAAAAAAGAGCTGATATCGATTAGCTAGGCAGAGAGATCGAGCTGTTACGGATGTGCAGCAGGTTAGGGTGATTAAGAATAGAGATGGAAATTTATTATTGAGTGAAGGGAGGGTGCTGAGAAGGTGGAAGGAGGACTTTGAGGAGCTGATAAATGAAGAAAATGAGAGAGAACAGATGGAGGACAGCTGGTGAATCAGGAAGTGCAGAGGATTAGTAATGAGAACATGAGGGCAGCTATGTAGAGGATGAAGAGTGGAAAGCAGCTGGTCCAGATGACATATCTGTGGAGGCATGGAGACGTCTAGGAGAGGGCAGTGGAGTATTTAACCAGATTATTTAACACAATCTTGGGGAGTGAGAGGATGTCTGAAGTGTACTGGTATGATGTGCAGAGCTGCAGGAACTACAGAGGGATGAAGCTCATGAGAACATACCATGATGCTCTGGGACAGAGTTGTTGAAGCTAGGCTGAACAGAGAGGTGATGATCAGTGGGCAGCACTGCTTCATGCTGAGAAAGAGCACTGCAGATGTGCTGGTTGAGAAGATGGAGAAGCTGCACTGTCGGGAGGAAGTGAGGAGTGGCAGAGAAGTATGTGAGGGTGGTGCAGGACATATATGAGGACAGAGAGACGGGTGAGCTGTGTGGCAGGAGTGAGAGGGACAAGTTTAAGTAGCTGGTGCCAACCATCCAAAGCATGTGAAGAGAGGTGAAGAAGAGAGTGCAGGCAGGGTGGAGACGAGTGTCAGAGGTGATCTGTGACAGAAGGAGAACAACCAGAGTGAAAGGGAAGGTTTACAGGATGGTGGTGAGACCTGCTGTGATGGTTTGGAGATGGTGGCACTGACACAGAGACAGGAGGCTGAGCTGAAGATGTTCAGATTTTCACTGAGAGTGAGCAGGATGGACAGGATTAGAAATGAGTCCATCAGAGGGACAGCTCAGCCCAAAGTTAGAGCGACTGAGATGGTTTGGACATGTGCAGAGGAGGAAGAGTGGATATATTGGAGAAAGGATGATGAAGATGGAGCTGCCAGGGAGGAGGAAAAGAAGAAGAACACAGAGAATATTCATGGATGTAGTGAAGGAGGACATGGAGAGGGCTGGTGTGACAGAGGAGGTTGGAGGTAAGATCAGGTAAGATGGAGGAAGATGATCCACTGTAGCAACTTTGAAAAGGAGCTGAAAGAAAGGGAGGAATTCTTTGTGTTAATTCAATTCAATCTTATTTATATAGCACTAAATCACAACAAACAGTCGCCTCAAGGTGTTTTATATTATAGGTAAAGATCCTACAATAATACAGAGAAAACCCAACAGTCAAAATGACCCCCTTTGAGCAGCACTTGGCGTCAGTGAGAAGGAAAAACTCCATTTTAACAGGAAGAAACCTCCAGCAGAACCAGGCTCAGGGAGGGGCAGTCATCTGCTGTGAG
>JAVDPK010001757.1:23963-35095 GCA_034780415.1 Cichlasoma orientale | reverse complement strand
GCAGACGTACAAGACAATGCGCCTCGGCTGGCTACCTGACGCGATAGTTCACGCCCCCTTACGCTAAGGAAATGAGAGAGGGAGGGGTCAGTGGAGAGCGCCAGAGGATGGCAAAAGGCGCTCTCCTTCAGTAGAGAGATAGACACGAAGAAACGATAAAGCCGATAAATAAAAATTGTCTACCTCATTTTAAGTTATCGTACGGTTAATTGATTTATTGTTTATCGCGACAGGCCTAAGTCCAACACAGAGTCAGTTAAACATCAGGGATATCAATAAGTCCAGTTAGGAAGAACAAATCACTGTGAATCCAATTCACCTGTTTTGGTGCAAACGAAAGTGATAGCAGGAACAATAAAGCCCCGTTTCCATTAGTACCTGGCACCAGGTAATTTTTTAGTGCCCACTCAGCCGGGGTTCCAAGTGCTCTGAGGCGATCCGAAAATGTGACGTGGAAGAACAGCATGCTATATCGACTCCACCCACATTGAGGTTGTGCTCAATTGCAGTGGAAACAAAACAAGACTGTGGTGAGTCGTGCCAAGTCGAGTCGACCCGCGCTGAGTAGGTACTAATGGAAATGCGGCATAAGAAACCCCACCCCCCAAAAGTCCACAGGCCACTTCTCTCTGCCTTCTGTTTTTCCTCTGTTTTTTTGTTTTTGTTTTAGTGTCAGGCAGCATGAGAAGGTACCTGCAGCCCACTCAGGTTGCACAGGTAGTCCAGCCCTCTCCAGTGTACTTGCTGTCACTTTGATTTGCACCAAAGCATATGAAATGGATTCACAAGGGTGACTGTGACGATCGAGTGTTCCCTTAAATTTTTTGAGCAGCATAGAAATGACTCCATTCTGACATTTTAGTCTCTAATGCAGCTTCTGCAGCAGTAAATCCTGTTAATTGCTGTTAGATATAAATTTCCTTCCATAAATATGTCACATCTGTATGTGACCCCTGAAGCGTCATCAAAAAAAAAAACTTCCAAAATGTAAAGAAACTCAGATTCTTCCTCTGCGTCTGTGTGACTCTGCAGCGTGTCATCTCAGGACGGTTGTAACTTCAACACTTCACCTGCTTCACTGAACGACACAAAAGGAGCTTCTGCTCCTCTCAAGGTCACCGAGTGAGTCTAAATAAACCTGGAGGAGCATAAAGCTGTGAGCGCCGCAGCTCCCAGCTCAGACTGCACACTCATTGCAGAGGGACTGTGGGACTCGTCGTGACAGCGGGAGGCTCTTAAACCTGTCAGAGGCTGACTCACTTTTTTTATTTAGACTGTTGTTTGCACATTATTAGCTGCAGGCTGGATTTCAGGGTTTCACTTGTTGCATCATCAGCACAGCAGAAATAAGCCAAACGGCTCTCAGATCAGATCTGAAAAATTAGGGCTTCTGGTATTTTTCACTGAAATAGTGAATCATATTTAAGAACATTCAATAAACGTTATTAGAAGTGAGACAGATGGCGTGAACGGTTGAAGTTTTATGATCTCAGTGATGTGAGTGCGACACAAGCCCTGGCCTGTCTGAGAGCGAGAGCAGCACGTCAGCCTCCCATGATGACTTCAACAGTAAGGAAGTGGTTTGGCTACAGGAGGTCAGACCTCCAACAAAGCACGACACTTTACAAAAAAGAATTCCTTTCATCGCAGCCAATAAATGCTGCTGCCTGCAATCACGATAAAACATGGTTCACCATTTTTTTCCTGTATCATCATAAATATCATTTATCATTACTGCATGTTCCCTTGAAATATCATGATTTAATTTTGAGGCTGAAACATTTAGAACCAGGTAACATTTGTGTTTTCCTTGCTGACAGCTGTAGAGGAGGTCGGGGTTGATGGTTGGACATGCAGCTGACAGTCATTCTACTCCCCGTTAAAGAGTCCTCGATGAATAAGAGTGAATGGATCTAAACTACTAAAAGGCAAAAAAACCCAAACCTGCATTTAACTTAGTTTCCACAAATTAAAATAATAATCTGTATGTTGGTATATGTTGAGCTGAAATAAAGCAACATAATAATAAAGCCAATCTTTCCCTTGAAGCACTCGCAGTCTGCTAACTGCCACAGTGCCACAGTCCAAAGCCAAAGTTTTTGTTCAGCACTGAACTGTCAGAAAACCAATAAAACATCGTCGCAGATATTAAACTGGTGCAGTTTATTGAAACTATGACATCACAGAAAGAAAAAAAAATCTTGCTGACCAAAATCAGATGCTGGCTTTAGATTGTGACACTAACAGACCTAAAATGAGAATCTCAGGTGGATTTCTCCTCTATCTGTGAAGCTCTGAGGGCTCAAAAATGCTGAAAAAATTCTGCCGATTAAAAAGCAGCAAATGTCGACCCACCCCCGTGTTCTTGGAGGGCCTGTCATTCAGGCAGTTTTCATAGGATGATGTAAAAGTTTTGTACAACTTTGCACATTAAAGATCATTCTGTGGGGGTCGGGTTGGAACAAGTTTCAGATGTGGTAGATTTGATATGGAATGACTCAGGTGCAGATCTCAGGATATGCCGACACGGACACTGATGCAGCTTCCAGGTACAGGTAGAGGGGAAAGTCTGCTTTTTCCTTTCTTATTAAACTATGAAGCCTTGCAGCGCGTTACCAGAAACAAAGTTCAACACGAAGCTGCAGGAATAAAACCTGCGAGTGCTTTTTCTAATTATATGCAGCTCCTGGTGCTTCCTGCTTTATGATTCTCAGAGTAAATGAGTTCACGGCGATGTGTTAGGTGAGCGAGTCGGAACAGGAAGGTCTGACACGTCGTTCTTTAAGTGAAGGATCAAAAGGTTCGATCCGGCAAAATGTCCTGGGGCGAGATGATGAGAAGCCGCTCATCCTGAGTCACTCCGGGAAGTAAAAGTAAAGAGAGGCAGATATGTAGATCGAGAAGGCAGCGTTTCCACAGGAGAAGCCTGGATCTTTGCGTGCTCTGCATTTTAATGACGCCACGCTCAGGGCTCAGTGGTGGGCGGGAACTGAAGGCAGGACACAGGCGCCGGACAGGAACGAGGACGGCTGATGCAGAACTCCCCCCGCGGCCTTTCCGACCGACTGCTGCGTGCTCGCTTCGCTTTTTATTGGGTTCGCAGCGAGATGCACAAACAAACAGAAAACATGCAGAGCGTGAAGAATAAAGGCACAGATTAAACCCGAGGACCAGCAGAACGCATAAAGGAGCCGGTGGTGGGAGTGCTGGATGGGTCACCTAGTTTAGAGTGAGTGGAAGTCTGGTTCATGCTGAGAGAAACAGCTGCAAGGAGACCACTTTGATCAGTTAATCAGTTGAATCTGAGATTTAACAGACAGCAGGGACTCCTCAGAGAGACTCACACTTTGAATTGAAATTTGGAGTGCATCCACCCTCACAGGAATCACACCTCGGTTGGCGGTTAACCTTTTTACTCCCATTTTTCCTACTTTGGCAGCAATTCTCAACTTTTTTAGGATTTTTAGAATTTTTGATGGAAACTTTTTTACTCGCTTTAATTCACTTCACCATTTAGCTGGCAGATTACAGCTTCTCCCCAATAAGAAATAATAGTAAATTACTGCATACTCAGTGGTTTGATCACATGTCACACCGGCACTCGTCTCTTCATGCATCAAACACAGGAAAGGTGAGGTGTTCCTGAACTCCAGGAGTGGAGGTCTGAACAGCAGCTCCTGAACTCACAGGGACTCAATCTAATGATGCATTCAAGGTCTCGACAAACCAACACCATCTCTAACAGTTGCTGTTGGGTTCAGAACAACAGTGAGTGTGTTATTGCAGTGTGGCTGCTTACAGCTGCAACGCTCAGCTCACTGAAGCAATTATGGTAATGAAGCTGCTGCTTCTCAGAGTCAAAACGCAGTCAAATCTAAACACACAGACATGACACACGTATTTTTAGATTCAGCATGACTCGCACTCTGAGGACATCATAAACATCTAGGAGTCAGCTTAGAGAATCTCACTCTGCAGAGCATGCTTCAGGGGGTTTGTTAGAGTAATCCAGTAACAGGAGTAGAAAGGGCCTGCTAATGGCTAATTTGTACACAAATGCAGGTCAAGCTAAATTCCCGCAGACTCTGAAGACTCCTGATAACTGAGGACAGGAAGGTGGCTCATGTGTCACAGTATGATTTATAAAAGTTCAAACAGCTTGTAATAAACAGGACTGTGCAACATTAAATTTTCCCAAACAAGTTCAACAACCTGGGATTGTGAATATGTTTATGGTGTGCAGCCTCGGTTAAATGGACTAGCGTCTGCTGACACGTCCCGTTGGCCCATGGCACTTAACGGCCACTTGAGGCTGCTTCCTAAAGTGAGTCGGACCCACCAGACCCCCGTGTTAAAACGTCCTCTTTACAGCAGAAACACGTCTACAGCCTGCTACAAGGAACGGTTTTGGTCTCTGCGGATAGTCTGACCCTTCATAACGTGTACACAGGCTCAGTGTTTCTATGCATTGGGATTTCATGAAGCCTTAAAGGTAGGGGTGTGTTCACACTGACTGACAGCTTGCTGCTCGGCTAAGGGGGAGTCACTGAACTGGACCTGCCCCGTGTTTGTGCTGTCGGAGCATCTTAATAACATTGCTGGCACTTCACCTTCTTGTCTAAATACGGGACCTCCTGACTGCAAAAACTAACATAGTGGGGGACAAAATGTTGAGGCTTCAAAATGCCAACAGTTGACATCATCGTGTTTGCGTCTATCACAGACTGCGCGACTTATTTAGCTTTGAATCGTGACCAGCTATACACAGTAAATATGAGGCCAAACTGAGCGCTCTTGTCCCATCAGCAGCCCTCATTTTCCCAGACTTATTTTTGGGCATTTTCAGCATGTATTTGTCAGCAGGAAAAGAGGACATGGGTAAAAAGCCCAGAATAATGACATGCTGCAAATGGTCCGGAAATTGAACCGGCGCCCTGAACGCTCGGCTTTCAGGTCATCCCGGAGTCGCGCTCTGTCCCAATCCTCCAATCGCTGCAGCGGACCAGGAGCTCAGCTCCTCACAATATTCCCACAGCGCAACGTCTCCATCTCACTGATTTCCAAACTCAGCTGCTGCTTGGGAAATTCCCCATGCACCAGGTGTACTGATAATTATAATTATTATTTTTACTGTTATTAATACTGAAACCAGCTCGTTATCTTTAAAGGATGCAGCTGTGCTCAGCCTCACACACCTGTGGCTTCAAACAGAAAATATCTCCATTTCTCACGACTAAGTATCAACATTAAAAAGTGTATTTAGATGGCAGCATTCATCTGAAAGGAGCTGAAGAGAAGCACATTTTAACGTCTGCTTCATTTTCACTTACAGATTAATACAAAAACTCTACACTGTGCCCAGTTTTCTTCATAAAAGTGTCGTTTTTTATTTTAGTGGCATATGTTTAAAAATCTGTGTTCTGGAGACCCGTGTGAGCTGGAAAAGTAAAGCTGTTTCAACGTTGCCCTGCCAACTTTCATCCTTTTTCTAAGACAAAAAGTTGCATTAGCTCGTGTGTGACACAGCTGCTTTCATCACCTATTTAAAGAAAACATTTCAGGGCGCCATCGGATAAAATTATTCACTATCTGGGACATTTTTCTGCTGTGTGAAACCTCGGGGGAAGAGACAACGTGACGTCATCGGCAGCTTAACATTTGCTCTCTTTCCCCCGTCGAGTCGATCGTTTTGGTGCTTCCACGGCCGTTGATACGGTGTGCTAATCCGCTCCACCGTCTGACCCGACAGGAAGGAGGAGACCAGGCTGAGAAGGTGTGAGCGCGATAAGGGTGGCAGCAGTGAGACTGAGCTCAGGTGGAGAGAAGTGGAGTGGTCTCAGTCTATTAACTGGATGAGCAGTGTTCCCCTCTGGGTGACAAGAACAGGAAAGCAGATTGTTATTTCCTGTGATCAATGCTGCACACCTACACGTGCATTGCATGAAGATGGGACAAGCCGATAAAGGGCAAAGGTCATGCAAATTGCAATGGCTTGCTTAGAGCAGGTGCTGCAACACTCCATTAAAATACCACTTTAACAGATGAAGTCTACCATCCCTCCAAAGCACAAAAACCTCCAGAACAACAGACCAGACGGGAGCAAGAGCTGAACACTTCACCTGTTTTATTTTTTCTCCTTGAAAATGGAGCCATATCTATTAAGATAATTTACTGGAAGTAAAGTGCAGCGCGTTGCTCTCTCTGGTGATATCAGTGTAGCTCACAGCAGTCTCTCTCTCTTTGTCTCATCTGTAAGAAGGTTTATGTATTAGTTACACTTGTATCCTGGTGTTAAAGGGAATGGATGGCCTATATTGGTCGTCACAGTCCACAGCAAAAGCAACAACGACATGCCGGGTATTGTTTTCGTCATTTATACACACAGTAGTATTCAAAACATTCACTTCTGTAATTATAAGGCCCGGCCCAAATTACTCTGCCCTTGGAGGTGCTAATTCTCGTCCCAGCTGCTTCACACTCAATGACGCCAAGAGAACCACATCGTCCTCAAAAAGCAGAGATCCTGAGACCACGCCCGACACTCTCCGCCTCTTAGCTGCACCTTGAAAGGTATGATCAGAATTGCTGACAAACGGCAGCTGCAATTCAGCCCACCAGAAACAAGTCTGATTTATTGCCAGCAATGGTGGCAGTTACAGCATCCGCTAATCATGTTTTAAAGTCTGCAGAACAGATGATTGTATTTACAGAGAGCTTCACATTTATGATGAAAATAAAGGAAGCAGACACTGAGTCATGCAGAGTAATGTCACAGATCAGACTGCCTCGCAGGATGTTGGCGTACAGTTTGTCATTACAGACGCTGACGCGGCGTCTCAGAGAGGTGGACACCTGCGTGGGTTTGGACCTCAGGAGAAATGGTGGTCCAGTCTGAGCCACACAGAAATAGCAGCTGCAAAGGATTGTGGGGCGTTTGCTTTTAGCCTGAATGTGTGACGCTTAAAAACCATTCAGGACGGGTGGAGGATCAGTGACGGCACAGCTGACCTGAAATAACTTAAAACTTTTATAAAACTGTGTAAACTGTTTGTGTTTCTTTATTCTGGAGTGAAACAAACTCCATCTGGCTGGTTTGGAAAACAGACAAATCCCACAGCAGCAGCAGCCTGTCTGCATCCTCATCTCGGCTTTCTGCTCTAACTTGACTTTAAAAACTGTGAATGCACCACAGTGAAGCCCCTCAGAGACAGCCAAAGATTAAAACGTGCCCAATAACAGCCAACCAGAAGCAGTGATCAAAAAAAAAACCAAAAAAACAAAACAGATCTTTCTTGTTGCTGATATTTTCTCTGTAATGCCTGAAACATGAGCTAAAACTAAAACAATTCAAACTATAAATGAAACATTACTTTGGGTGTATTTCAGGCCTAAAGATGAGCCAGAACTGATCTATTCCTCACTTATTCTGTACAGAAAGGTGAATTATAGTAACCATTGCAAGGTCGTGACACATCCTGTTTCCCAGCATCACTGCGTGCTGCTCTTTGAGCCTCTGGCATTTTCCTTTTCCCATCAGCTCCAGCTTCACTTCACTCAATACAAGGAAAATGTTATGAACTCAATCTGCTTCACCTCCTTACCGCTGAAGCAACAGCAGCTTCTCATTTCCCATCAAAGCCCTCTTCATCTGAAAAATAACTTCGTATTATTGATCACTCTTAGATGGACATGAGATACTGAAAGTGTCTGAAAATATTAACATCTAATAAATACTCCCATAAAAATCTACCAAACAGGCTTCTTCTCGTCCGAGTTCTGAATAACACTGATCTCTGTCAGATAAAAATATGATGATACCCAGCAAACACGATGAATAACCATCAGCTGACTGTCTTTGATGGACGGGTTAAAAAAGGCTCCAAAATCAAAGTTATGCTGATGTTACCTTGCTGTGTTTTTCTAGCAAGGGGACAAGAATTGTTTCATATCGAACAAACAAAACAGCGAGAGAAGCGTATGAAGGTGATATAGACCCACGTCAATTACTCTGACTGTGGAGATATGTGGCCAACGACTGACTGAGGTGTCCCTGAATGCACCACTGATTCAGGAAGTAACGCCGCTGTTTCAGCCACATTTGCACCATCTGAATGTAGCTAACGTTCGTGCAGTCCTCATGAATTTTAGCTGAAGCTAATTTCATCTGTGATTCAGGCCTAAAAGCTGCAAAATACTAACATTAGGGAAATTCCCTCAACCAAACCAATGAGAAGCACCTTCTCCCCTAAAATAATTCTTTATACTAAATAAAGATACTAACAGCATTAGCAGATGCAGACCATGCCCATCATTAAACGTGGCTTTGTGCTACGTCAGCCACACACACACACACACACCTGTAACCTGCTGTGACAGCATCATGCACAACTGTATACTCTACCCACAAGGTGGGAAGGAAAACCAAACAAAAAGCAGCTAAGCTACTGTGACTGGTAAATATTAACTGCTTATACACAGTTAAATACAATTATAGCCTGCGTGATGTCACAAGTGATTAACGAAATCCAATTTTTGGTCTTCTCAGCTCTTTGAAGCCAGATGTCCCGAGCGAGAGGTGGACTGAGAAACCCAGGACACCTTACAGTACGACTGTCCTGAAGCCTGCCCTGGAGACTGAAGGACAATGACGTTCATGTTGTGTTTGCATCTTTTTGGCAACCTGAGAAGTCGCCCCCTACTGGTCGTTAGAAAGAAGGCTTATTTTAAGGCACTTCCACTTTTCAAACCTGGAAGCTCCATCCATCGTTTATATGGAAACAACGGATACTCCATATGGGAATTAATGTGGGATGGGCATAAACTGTCGGGGGACCTTCATCTGCAATGCCTATGACACACAAAAAACCCTTCTTTGAACTTGATAATCGCACACACACACACCAGTAAAATATATGACGTACAAACACTGTCAAAGGTACTCAAAAACACCTTTATAATACCTTCTACTACAGTAAGTAGTAAAATGTCTCAGGAGACTCTCAGCAATATCTAATGGTACTGTGATCCAAAGGAATCTTCTACTACACTATACTAAGACCACAATATGTAAAGAAACCTGTGCTCCATAAAAACACCAATAATGAAGTTTAACCTTCTCACCTCCACAAATATTCAAAAAAATGGAACATGTTCAAATGAATTCTCAGATTTGTTTTGGAACAATTTACTGTTAAAAGGTTTTTCATATCCGTCACAGACACCTATAAAAGGAGGGACATTAACCAAACCCTAAACAGGCCCGGTGAAGGTGAGAATTATTCTCCAGTGAACCGCTAGGAAATAATGCACCATAAATGTTTATGATACCAAAACCTCACACCCAACAAAGAACAATACAGAGAATTGCTTCTTATTGACTTGGTCTCTGTGACATCAGGCAGTCTCAGAAAAGGAGGCACAGCCTAAAAGGAAAGAACATGTATGAAGGTCAGCTCAGGGCAAGTACACCCTCAGCTGTGACCTTCCAGTGAGATAACACCACATCTGAATTGAGTCCCCCTGAAAGGTCATACAAAAGGTCATAAAAGCATTTATCCTTAAAGGTCAAGGTTGCGCTGAAAGGCCAGATCAATATGCTTACTTCATTCATAGCCTCATTATTTTCATCTTTCGCCCCTCCTCCTCCTCCCCCCTTCGGTGCACTCTGGCCTTTATTCCACAGCTCTTGCATCTTTATTGAAGCACCCGCAGACCCAGCTCTGCTCCTGTTGGCTTGGACTCCAAACCTCCTCACCGACAGTCCTGACCTCCCTGAAACCTTTGACTTTTCTCTTCCCTGCAGAGTCCAAACCTGCTTGCCTGGACTGTCTGTTTTTCAGGCCTCCATCGAGTCACTTTATTGCATTTTTACACTGTTGTTCATCTGCTTCATTTTCATTCGACCTTCCACGTACATCAAAATGATTTCTGCTTCATTTCCACAGGCCATAAAGTCATCCACTGCAAAACAAGGAATTCCTCTTATGAACTGACTCTAAAAAATAAAAGCCTGACTTGTCGGTATTCAGATGATGATCTGACCTCACTGCCGTCATTAAATGCTCATCAAAATCCAACCTGGAGCCATTTTTTTACTAAATGAGCACATTTGTGAAGCTGCATCAGCACCACGAAGCTCTGGACAGACACTTTCTCTGCTCTCAGTGATGTAATTAACCAAGGTCGCTCGCCACCAACTAATTACTCAACTTGGCTCCAGCCGCAGTGCAGAGATGAACTGGAAGGTTTTCTCAGGAAAAAAATGACTTGAACTCCTGCCACCGGTCTCTGGAGGTCATCAAGGGAAAGTTTCAGAGTTCACGGTGACATCGAGAGCTCAAGAGTTCATTTAGAGGCAACACAAGTCTGATCAGTAAATAAGAGATTTACAGATGGGCACCTATAGCTGTGTTTCCACTCAAAGTAGCTCCAGGAATTTCTTTCTTTCCTCCATGACCTAAAGAAGACGATTAGCCAAATTATTACTTTTTCACAAGTGTACAATAAATTTCTCCACTATGGAAGTAGGTGCATATAACAGAAGATGAGTATTTGACCAAATGCAGCTGTTTAGCCCTGCAAGTCTCACCCCTATAGTTCCTGTAATTACGAAGAGTCCCTGAGAGTTCCTGCAGTACCAGGTCTTCGTGATGGAGATGAGGTGGTGTGACTCTAGGCTGGACATTGCTCGATGTCCTCCGGACCACATGCATCATGTACATCTACAATACATCTAAGTTTATTATCCCAACTGTCTACAATGTGCTTACAATGGTTTTCTATTATGAACACACAATATCCTATCCTGATATTGGAAGAGCGGTTTGCGTGTTCAACTGCTCCTCATTCCATAATTCCCTATTCCCCTCCAAACTATTACCAAACATGGTTCAAAGGGCCAGGCTTTACATGTGGGGTGTGTCTTATTGCATTTTTAAAGGAATGTTTATTGACATGTAAACACCAAAACCTGCAGAAAAGATAAAATGTGTAGCCCATATACTCCCTTGCTGTATAAATGGGCCCGAGTTCTTTATCCAACAGTAACAATTACTTACTAGGGATGTGCGCGATTACTCGACTAGTCGGCGCTATTGTTACTAGTCGGTACCAGACGTACTAGTCGGGTAGTC
>JAVDPK010001755.1:0-34887 GCA_034780415.1 Cichlasoma orientale | reverse complement strand
AAACGATGTGGGCTTTATAGATAATTGGGAAACCTTTGGGGAAAACCTGGTCTTTTTAGGCTACATCCCATTTTGGATGGAGCAGCTCTCATTTCTAGAAAGCTGGCCAAATTTATTAACCCCCCCTCCCCCTCCCCCTCCCCCCCAAAATGTGACTATGCAGAGACCAGGAAGCAGAGTTGAGGTCTTACACTTGTCTCTGCAGCTTCTCTCCTCCTGCCATCCCCCCAAAACCCCATCCCCATGGAGGCAGTGCCTGCTCCCAGACCACCAAAAAACAAACCAAAAAACAGCAAAACAATTTGAGCATAAAAATTTACAAAGAAAGAATGATATAGCTTCCTCGACTGCACCAAAGAGTAAACCTGTTAAATGTGGATTAATAAACATTAGGTTTCTATCTCTCTCTCTGATTTAATAATTATCAGCATATTGATTTGTTCTGCCTTACAGAGACCTGGTTACAGCAGGATGAATGTTAGATGTAGATTCAACTTGTCATTGTGCACACAACAAAATGATCGTTCCAGATCACTCATCCAGAGACGAGCATCTGTGGTCGTGCTGCCAGAGACCAGCACTACCGTTAGGCAATGTGGTTTAAGTGTCTTGCCCAAGGATACAACACAGCGCAGGGACGGGGTTCGAACCGGCAGCCCACCGGCTGCAGTTTCCCCTCTTGGTTGGTACTGTACATATCATTATGTACAGCTACTTCAGCTACCGTCCTCTGAGCTAAAAATACTGCAGTGATTTGTGATTTGGCGCTATATAAAGAAAGAATTGAACTGAACTGAATTAGGACCTACACAGAATAAGCACAAGCGCATTCACTATAGGTATGCCATTTGTATTGGCAACTTGAATTATTCTATGGTCAAACACTACATGGAACCACATCATACATCAACCATAAACAACCACATGGTCATATGGAGCATGTATAAATATAACCACCTCAAGTATATTCTGAAAAATGCACAGACCCGTCATATCTCCTGCTCACTGTGGTCAATTTCAATTAATCTAGTGACTCTATAGATCCTTAATATCCAAAACACAGCTCTGAAATTCTACTCAGTACAGTCCATTGATCTTAAGTAGGCAGCATGTGGCATCCTTTTGGGTGCAACATTGAAGTTTGGATTAAGTCCTATCCCAGTCCCACTGAGTGGTAGTCTCTGGAGAAAAACATTTTACTCAAACGCTAGATTTTATTAATGTCTGTGAAAGAAGCTCTGCATTTCAAAGTGTGTACTTCTAGCTGGAGGATATCTCACCTGTCTAAGAGACACATCAAGAGCCAAATGAAAGTGTACCACATCAAAAGTGCATCAGCACAAGTGTGTCTTCTTTTGATGGGACACGGTAAGCCTCAAAGAGAAAGACTCTCCGGAACATAATAAATTCCTTTTTCTGTATTGACTCCTTTCTTTTCCTCATATTTGATACATGACAGATGTTACAGAATATTTACCCTCACATTCTAACATCCTCCATCAGCGCAAACTGTCAATGGAACATGATGGGAGGTAGTCAAAGCACGAGCAGCTGCGCTTTGTCAGTAACACCACAAACCCTGAAGAGGAAAAAGTGGAGAATCTTACATTGTTTTGTTTTGGATTGTTTGTTTGTTTTTTTGGTAACTGCCCAACCAGCCTGACAGTTTGTGAAAAATAAAATCAACATGTGGTTCTTGCATGTGGACATGGGCATTCAATTTTTCCACCAAATCCAGCATAATGTTCTAGTTAATTAAAATGATGTCACATGTTTGGTTTACTCTCAAAATTACTGAAGCAACATCAAGTGTTAGAGCAACAACTAAAATAGATAAATGATTCTCTTACCCATCTTAAAAGCTTAATTAAACTGTTCCTCCAGGACCACATATAAATCCAGAGTCACTGATGCATGTTTGGGCTGATGCCGAAACAAAGCCACAAGCTGAAAATGAAGTTATCTCATGCTTTTGCTTTGTACAACACATGTGCATTGACACAAAGCAAGAGATCAAATTTCACATTGTTTTACTGCCGCAAGACCATATTGGCTGTATTCTGAATTCCTTTGTCATTCCTTTATCATACTATACTATTTTTCATGCCTATTGGTCTTAAATCCTGAAGGACTTTGAAGAGCTTTAACCACGACCAACATATTTAAGGTGGTAACAAGCACTGGTATATACTGCTACCTACATACTTGTCTGTACAGATTTAAGAAGATTCATTTAATTAACGTCTGCAGAATAGAAAACTTCACCAGATTGCCAGTGTAAATAAATGTAAATAAAATTAAAATGTGCCCTTAATCACTTGCCAGGTTCAATAAATGTTACACTACCTTGCTGTACCTTTTGTGGTGCAAACTATTGCACAAAAATACAGCCTGACACCAGTTTGTTGATATAAAAAAAAAGTACATTTTTAGTTGTGAAGCCATTGTCTTTCTTTGTACCACATTCTGTCCATAGTTTTAGTTAATTTTGAAAGTTTTAAAGTATTTTTAAAAAAATAAATTCAGAAAAATAAAAGTATCTTTAATTGCAAAAAACTTTATATTAGGTTTGGGTTTTTGTTTGGCCACAGTGGTGTTCCGTCATGACAAGCAAAGCAACCAGTGCTTGTCTTGTCAAATCTAAAAGCAGACATAAAAAGATCTCTCTCCTTTCATCTGTGCCTATTGTCGGCTACTGTTGCTGAAAGCACCGCTTGTTTCGTGCTCATAGATAACTGTAGCTATGTCCATTTCATGGGCGTGTCCATCTTCCATTAGCAACGACGAGCTGGGAAAACTGGGAAGCCAGTTTTTTGTGTGGTGTGCGTGTGCGCATTGTTGATATACCTCATCTGGAATCAGTAAGTAAACGAGCTTCAGTGATTCATCATCGTAACAGATGAGTCTGTGGCCAGCAGCTGTGATGTAGAGAAGATGGAAAAAAAGTTTTTAATAACACCTTTAGTACATGATCAAGGATGGAGAGCGGGGACAGCAGCTCTGACCATGTCTGGCCTAATAAAACATGCAGGTTGACCAGTTGCAAGCTCAGCCAGCACTTTCAGATTAGCATCTGTGAGAAATCATTTGTTTGACTGACTGTAGTAAGTTTAACCAGCTGTTTTTGATAGTTAACCATGTCATACACTACTCAAGCCATTAAGTTCAGCAGATATTTTTATTAATATATTTTATCATGTTTTTTAAAATCAAGATGTAGGCCTGTGTTTTTGAGCTTATAAGCAACTGTTTGTTTGTTTTTTTGTTTGTTTTTTTCAGATATATGTGGTCCCACTACAAACATATGATTTACAGAATATTATGCTGGACATTTACCAGGAAATAAAGCATTTAAAATGAGCTCTACCTTAATCATGTGCAGCAGTAATATTAATCAATTTAATACTGATGGAGAACATTATTTTCATTTTTACTTTTTATGCTTTATGCATAATTTTCCAATAATACTGATTTATGTGTGTTTTATTGCTAAAGGAATAGTTTGAAAAATTCATCCACTTGTCATTGTCAGCTAATAGTAAATCATTTTTGGTAATATGATATTTATTTAACTATAGAAATAATATTTATTTAATTATTGCAATAATAATATTACAATAATTTATAATAATATTTGTACATTTCTTCAGGAAGGAGTGCAGCAGGGTGAAGACGTCCATGCAGAGTGCAGCAAGGTGCAGGAGGCAGCACAAAACAGTTTCTTTAACTGTGGTCCAATATGCCTTTTTAAATTGTTAAATAATGTGTGTGTGTGTGTGTGGGGGGGGGGGGGGAAGGGGGGTTAATCATTTCTGCTTGTCCTTCTGTAAAAGTCACTGCATGCCACCGTTTGGCCATATGCTAAACCAGAGGGTGTAACCTCTATTTAAAAAGCACATCCATTAATTACAGGTGACGAACAATTCTTAAGACAAATCTGAGACGTAAATATTGCAACACAAGAAAGCCATGAAGGTTAAGTATAACCAAAACTCCAGACAACATCATACTCGTGTCACAAAGTTTGGCGTCCACAACAGTATACTGTACAATACAAAAAATAAAAAAGTTAAGGAAAGTTTTTTGATCCTCTCCTGAACTGTGATGTGTTTGCACAGATTTAACAGGTACTGGTCAAAGTAAAATGGCCTTTTGGAACTGGTCAGAATTTGCCAGTGAAAATTTAATAAATGACTTTTTAGAAAGGTAATCTAACCTTTTTAACCTTTTGTTTATTTAAATCTTTATTTGATCATTGAAAATAAAGTCTAAGAACATACTGTACTTCTCAGGGGCAGTCAGGATGGCCCTGTTTTTGCCCCCCGCCCCTTAGGCCCACCTACAATTGTGCGATAGCTGGGGAGGGAGGAAAAGTCAAGAGAGAAACCAAAGTGTAATAATATTACACAACTGAAAGAACGATAAAACCAAGCAAGTCAAAACTTAAATACAAAAATCAAAGTTCGTACATGTAAGCAGGAGTAAAACTAAAGAGAAACCAACCATCAGTAAATGAGCCAAGAGTCCAAAACACAAAAAACTTACAATCCCGGGGACCATGACATCATGTTAGCCACTGTATCACTGACAAAGCACAAATTCATGCACTTTTAAATTCTTCATTGCAAATATGTAGTTTTTTGTAAAGCAGTTAGCTTTCAAATGTGACCGACATACAATATTTATATTATTTATGAAAGCATAATTCGAGTGAAAGCATTACAGAATTTGCAGAAAAAATAATTTGCAGAAAAAAACCTATTCTAATAGTCTAATAATAAAAACATTTACTATATAGAAGGTGATTACACATTCAACACGATTAGAAGATCAATCAAATATCACCCCATGTATTAAGATTGATAGGTGTTTATCATTTTCACTGCTTGTATTATTAATTTCGATAAGATATTTCTGGAAGATGCCATAAACTGAACACAAGGAAAATTCTAATATCATAAATAAACATTAATTATATCAAGAGGGTGGGGTGGGGGGAAGAAACATGCTCATTTTTCATCTTTAAACAGCCTTGTTATCTTGTCACTGGTTGTGCCTTTACCATTAACTTGCAAGCAGGGAAATATGAAGGAGCAAACAATGAACATGACAAAATGTGAAATTCCCCAGCCTCTCTCAAGGTCTCATTTCCCTGGCAGCTGCCGGGGAGCAGGAAAGATAGATCCTCTATCAACAGCCTTTGGGAGGAGGGTTGCACATTTTTTTTTCCCAGGCAATTTATCTACATTCAGTCAGCCAAAGTTTCAAAGCAGCTTTATCCCTCTATAATGTATCTAAGAGACAAAATAAAATAAAATAAATTATAAATAAGTAAATGCTCCAACTGTGAAGTCAATTTAATCTCAAGGATTGAGATCATTAAAAGCAACCTGCAGTGAATTATGCCCAGAATGAATCACCTCAACCCTTCATTGTGAAGAGAGCTGCTATGCGCGGGTCACCTGTCATGCACGCATATTCACGTGCTCAATCACAGCAGCAATGATCCCCAAAGCTGCTACAGTTGAGTCGCAGGAAAGTAATCTCCAATTCTAATAATACCCAGATTTGACTGTCCTTGCAAATGGTGAATAGACCTCAATCATCTTACAAATTGCCAGACTTGAGGTTATAAATTTAAGAACATAATTTTTCATGAAAAGACTGATGAACTAAATTTCACATGCTGTTCTTACAGTGCAAAGCTTGGAGCAGGTCACAAGTGCCCCTCTCTCACAGTAGATGCACACAAAACACTGATCAAGCGAGCCGTGTTCATAAAGATCTCCTGCTCTGTTTAAAGCGATATCTCTTCTGTTTCCTCATAGCTGCGGTATACTGCCCAAGCTTTTGTCAACTTGGCAAGTTCATCAAACAACAGCCTGCCAAGTGTGCGGAGGAGCACTTCCTCACCTTCCTCAACACTAAGGAAACCCACAGGCTGAAATGTGTCAGTTTCTTTTTGCTGCCTTGTGATATTAAAAGCATTATATACACAGCTGTGAGCTGACATCCCCATTATTTGTTATTCCTTGCCTATTTTTTGGTGTTAGTACAGCGTTTTGAACATGGTGCCTGCAAAAAGCTGTAAGAACAGGTTAAGCACACTGTCGCTGCTCCTGGGATTCGGTTTATGAACAGGGGCTTTGGTGGAATTTCTTTGTAGTGCAGGAGTTTAGCCATCTGTGTTCTGCAGGAGCAGCTAGAAAGAGGCAAAAGCTGCTTCTGAGGGTGACCGTGACTTTCTTTGGCTCCTGCCTTTCTGCACACCTGGCCCTCCAGAGGGGTCATATCCTGATCCAGACCTAAAACATGTCCTTTAAGGACTAGTGGGCTGCATTCCTTTGACCCCCACCACTGAGACAGGGATGCTAGTCACCACTGCTGATGCTCTTTACAGAGGGCGAGAAAGCTCTTTGTCAAGCTGTGTTCATGCTACAGGTATTGCCAGCTGTGAAGCTGGAGCAAGCTTTTACTTAGCTCAGGACACTTCAGATAACTATCATGACTCATTATTCATTATAAAGAGAGCTTTAGTATAGTAGTATCTTAGTAAAGTAGTATATTAGTATGGCTAAATGCACCACACACAGCAGGATCTCTCCAGTCATGTTTCACAACTGTCACTGCTGCAGTGCTTTACAGCCCATTTTCACCTGCTAACACAAGTTATTATTGGGAAGCCAAAATATCTGCCAACAATCTTATTCACAAAAGCATTTAAGTTATTTATAGTTATAGGTGGCATTAACTAAATAAGAACAAATCACCAGTTTGACCAAGTCATTGGATGAATTATAAAAACAAATGTTGGCTCCTTGCGACAGCTTCATGGTGCACTGTGGGACACTTTTTAAATTGAGTTGCCATATACATCCATTACAGAGATATTAAAAGTGCACTGCTCAAAAAAATTAAAGGAACACTTTGAAAACACAGATTTCAATGGAAAAAAAAATCACACTGGATATCTATAGTGATATGGACTGGATAATGTGTTAGAAACAAACGGATACCACATCTTTTGATGGAAATGAAAATTATCAACCTACAGAGGGCTGAATTTAAAGACACCCAAAAATCAAAATGAAAAAAAAATCATGCAGCAAGCTCATTCTGCCAAAATTTCATTGCAACATCTCAAAGTGGTAGTGAGTGGTTTGTATGGCACCCATGTGCTTGTATGCATGCCTGACAATGTTGGCTCATCCTCCTAATGAGACGAAGGATGGCGTCCTGATGATCTCCTCCCAGGTCTGGACCAGGGAATCACTGAGCTCCTAGACAATCAGAGGTGCAACCTGGCAGTGTTGGATGGATCGAAACATAATGTCCCAGAGGCATTCTATTGGATTTAGATCAGGCGATCATGGGGGCCAGTCAATGGTATCAAATCCTTCATCCTCCAGGAAGTCCCTGCATATTCTCTCTACATGATGCCGGGCACTGTTGTGCACCAGGAAGAACCCAGGACCCACTGCACCAGCGTAGGGTCTCACAATTGGTCCAAGGATTTCAACCTGATGCCTAATGGCAGTCAGGGAGCCGTTGTCTAGCCTGCAGAAGTCTGTGTGTCCCTCCATGGACATGCCTCAAGAGTCCATCACTGACTCACCACTAAACCGGTCATGCTGAACGATGTTACAAGCAGAACACAGCTTCTCCAGACGCCTGTCACATGTGCTCATCTGTGAAAAGCGCAGGGCGCCAGTGGTGGACCTGCCAATTCTGGTATACTATGGCAAATGGCAATCAGGTTCCACAGTTCCAGGCAGTGAGCGCAGGGTCCACTGGAGGACATCGGGCCCTCAGCCCACCCTCACAAAGTCTGTTTCTGATTGTTTGGTCGGACACATTCACACCAGTAGCCTGGCAGTGCCCATGCTGTTCCTCCTTGCACAAAGGAGCAGATACTGGTCCTGCTGATGGATTAAGGACCTTCTACAGCCCTGTTCAGCTCTCCTAGAATAACTGCCTGTCTTCTGGAATGCTCTTGAGGCTATGCTGGGAGACATAGCAAACTTTCTGGCAATGGCACGTATTGATGTGGCATCCTGGAGGAGTTGGGACTACCTGTGCAACCTCTGTGGGGTCCAGGTATGACCTCGTGCTACCAGTAGTGTCACTGACCCTAGTCAAATGCAACTCTAGTGAAAAACAGTCAGAAAAGATGAGAAGGGAAATTTTTTCAGTGGCCTACACCTGTAAAACCATTCCTGTTTTGGGGGTTGTCTCATTGTTGCCCCTCTAGTGCACCTGTTGATAATTTCATTAACACCAAAGCAGCTGAAAGTGATTAACAACCCCCTCTGCTACTTAACTGATCAATATCGCAGAAGTTTAACTGAAATGATGCTGTAATCTGATTAAAAATGTTCCTTTAATTTTTTGAGCAGTATATGATGAATGCGTTGTGTTATTGTAGATGATTGATGTGAGAAAATTTAAGCCCCAAAGGGTTTGAGGCCCAGAGGACTGAACAAAAGAAAAAAAAAAACCCACTGATATACAGCAGGACTAATTTGCATAATTATTAACCCTTAATGCATTTTTGTTGAACCCCTTTAAAGTACTGTACATCTCAATCAGCCAAAGGCGTTGAAGAAGAACAGGAAGGTAATAGCAGAGAGCCCTGACAACATGGGTGCTTGCTTTTTGTTTCTTTGCTTGTTTTGTTTTATACAAAGCTATATGATATAAAATTCCCAAATTGATCTCATTTAGCCATACGGAGCCTCAATGTTAATGCTTTGGCACCAGAATGCTTTGTTGGAGCATATTGGATGGAGTGCTAATGCTAATGCTAGCAAGTTTCATGAACTTTACAGGTAAATGTACTTATATACCATTTTTTACTACAAGCCTCATTCACCCATCTCTCTCTCTCTCACACACACACACACACACACACACACACACACACACACACACACACACACACACACAAAGTAAAGTAAACATTTCCTGAAGAAACTGCAGTGTGAATGCTGTCAGCTGAATGGTTTGAGTTAAATTGACTCATTCTCCTAAAAATGAAGCAGAATAACTCTGCTGGAAGTTTTAGGAAGAATGAATATAATAGAATCAAATTTTATCTCTCTATCCCTTTCTTCTCTCTCCCTCCTTTTCTTCTCCTTTCACCCCCCCCCCCCTTCCCCCCCAAAACCAGTCTTGGCAGATAGCTGCCCCTCCCTGAGCCTGCTTCTGCCGGAGGGTTCTTCCTGTCTAAAGGGAGTTGTTCCTCCGTGCTGTTGCCTGGTGCTCACTCATAGGGGAATGTTGGGGGTTTCTCTCTCTATCTCTTTCTTTTCACCTCTGTTACCCTTCTATCTTTCCCTTACTGTTTGTCTCTTTTCAATTCCCTTATCATCCCCAACCTGTTTCTTCATCCTTGAGAACACAGATTAATTAGATATGGTGATAATAAAGGCATTCCAATGCCATCTAAAATTACTTCTGTTTGTGGATGTCTACTTTGTCCCTTTGTTTACAGTCTACTAAATGCTTACCACACAAATATGAAAGTTGTATAAAATTTGTAGTGACCAAAAAGCATTTTTACAGTATGAAAATGATGATTATGAAAATCACCAGAATTATAGATTCCATTTAACCCACCTGAGACTTCCAGCTAACCAGTGACGGAACGGTCCACAGCACAGCACCTCTACATGTCACAGAACAATGGAACAATGGAAGTTGCCATTCTAGTGCGTTGTTGGTGCACATTTAATCCTCCAGAGGTCAGGGGTTACCGTGACAGGGTGGATTTACTGGGAGAGTCACCACTGGAAGAGTTACAGTTTCACTGCCTTCTGTAAGGTGATGCCACAGTTGTGTGTTTCTCTGGAGTGGTGTTCAGAGGTGAGCTGCTGTGAGTCTTTTTGGCCAGGTAAACAGTAATAACAGTAATCAGAAACAGACGTGTTCTTAGAGCAGAGTGAATCTGGCCTGTGCGCATGTGTATATACCAACCAGACTGTGGAGATGCAGGGATGCTGTAGTGAGGAGCTGGCCTGAGCTGCTGATGGTTTGGACCTCCCTGAAGCACAACAATAGAACGTCATTCTGATCCCTGTAACAGCTCATTTTAAGGTTCTTTACTATATTTTATCGTAAAATTAATATAACACATCTAAAGGTTGAAGTCAGGTGTGCCAATCCCACTCTCCAAATCTCTCATGTCTGATGTGATGATTAGCTTTTTAACTCATTATTTATCAATGTTTTTTGCACAGCGAGTCAACAGTGATGTATTTGATCACATTAACAGCTCTTAGGTTGCATTCTGATTAGGGTGGGTTGTCACACAGAGACGGGAGTTTTTCACATGTGACTTGGCTCGGCGACAAACTGACACCTGAATACGGCCACCCTTTAACAAACAGTTGGTTTAAAAAGCAGCGCTAACGACGCGCCTGCACACCATCGTAGTTCCAGCCTGTTACAGTAACATCTGTAATAGAAGGAAAACTTCAGGAGTTTTTAAATTGGCAGGTGGGACCAAGAAGCACTCCAACTACACCCAATGGTTTTCCCTCTGAGGTCTGACCTTTATATTTGGTGTTGATATTCAGATTACTTCCCATTTGGTGTTAAACTTAACCGAGGAGTGGATTTGTTGGTCTCTGTGACTTCAGGGTCAAATCCCTGATTTTTACTGATGAGGTGGTCCTGCAGGCTTCAATGGCCTCTGATACAGACTCACTTTCATTTCACAGTTTGTGCATCCTCAGCTTCTCTTCTCATCTCTTCTTTTATACACTGAAGGTAAAACACTTCTAAAGGATCCACCTCCTCTATCATTGCTCCTCCTGCAGCCTCCTCTCTCCTCCGGATGCTTTTAGGAACTGAAACAAACAAATGAAGCACTGATTCATCTCCAGGTCACAGGCAGGAAGACAGAAGAGATGAAGCAGTCAAAAAAATGCTTTCTGATGCCTGCTGATGGTTAAATCAGTGTTAAAAGTGTGAATGTAAAGCATATTTAAATTACTGAAGATACAGAAAGTACTGTTCTTACACTCAAACTACAGACATGTCATTTTCTTTCATGCAGCATGCATGAAAACTCAGTGATATCTGGGCAGATATTTTTTGGACCCTTACACACATGGGCGTCTAACATTCACGCACACACTCACATGGATCAGGAGCAACTCGAGGTTCAGTATCTTGCCTAAGGATACTTCGATATGGGGTGACCGGGATCAAACCACACAACCTGCTCTATCTCCTGTGCCACAGCCGCCCCGAGCTGCAACACACAGACACGCGTGCTAATACTAATGAAATACTCACCAAAAACTGAAGCGCAACCATCTTCTCCAAGGTCTGTACTACACAACAGTTCATATTAATTTATAGACAATTCCATTATTATGCTCCAAAACAGGTCCAGTTCACTGACTCCAATTAGTGAAGGCAGCAGCAGCCATGATTGTAATTTTAGGCTTTAACAAAATCCAAACGGTTCTGTTAAAATAAAAAAATTCACCATTTTTTCACACTCCATACAGTTACTATGAGCGGGAAAATTTTGCTCTGAGGCCAAAACTCTTTTTGGACCGGGGTGCAGGCATGCTTCTTAACACTCTTAAATTGGGTGTCTGTGGGGCTTGATGGGCTTTTGGAGCCAGCCTAATGTTCTCTAGAGGAACTTTCTGAAGTTGTTGGGAGTGATACAAAAATACATTACATTTTGATAGCGTCGTATTGACACAGAAAATTTGTGGTGAGCGAGGTATGCACTCTACTGAGTGCCCTTCTAGTTAGCTATTTCATTAACCTCTTAACATACATCATCCATCCAGAAGTAATCCGTCTGGAGTCACATGTCCAGTTTTCAGAAGCTAGAAGATTTCATTTCATTTCAAAACAAGGTTCATACATTTACTGTATTTCTGTTGTTTTTGTTTGTTTTTTCATGGTCCTGCCTGGGTTTAGGGTTAAAGTCAGAGAGTCATCACCAATGATGACTGATCATTCAGACATCAGAGTGGTAACTGAACTCTAACCCAAACTCTAGCTGTGACACCGGTGATCAGTTACATGTTAAGATATTAAGGTATTAAACACTAACTCCTATAGCTTCACTAAAACATATGATGACTATATTGTGAGAGCTCTAGTCCTCTCTCTCCTGCATTAAGTTCTAATTAATACCATGTGTCGTGTCTTCACTGGCAATGCATCATGGAGGGGATGTTCCTAAATGTCTAATCCACCCCTGGTATGCTTCAGAAGAAATATCTCCACACCACACATTCATGGCATCCAGTAAGGACATCTGCTCACTTGGATGGTGGTCTTGTACCTCCCACATCATCTATGCAGTGAAAACCGTTGAGGTTGATACATTCTTTCTAGTGATAAATCAGAAAGTGAGTTCATCTCAAATGAATATCACTGCTTATGATTAATGTGTGCTAAACTTGCACTTGGAAGTTTGTAGTTGTAAGGTGGTTTTTAAGCTGTGAAACAACTGGAAATTTGATATGTAAAAGATTATGGTGGAGGGCCACTTAGGGTCAGAGCTCCAACTGGGGAATTGGTAATAATTTGATTCATCCTGACCTCACTGACAGCACATGTTCTGTCTACAGACATCAACATTAGGTGACTGATATATTAGGCACTTAAGGCCCTAGTGTCATAGGCCTGGAGACCAGCCAGCACCATCTGACAACCACCAGTTGCAGTGGAAACAGGGAAATTCCCGGACTGGTTGTGAGTGGTTACTGGTGTGAAATCACTTGCTAAAACCCCATTTGTACAAAGGAAAGGTATGAATTCCACAACAGACTGGGGAGTGGCTGTGGGAGGCGTGGCAATTGCTAGTGTGAAATTGGTCTCAAAGGTGGTGGTGCCTCTTGTAATTGCTTGGGTCCTCAGCAGGTTGTCACTGTTGCAAGAAGTTTCCATGGAAGATGCTGACTTGTTTCAAACACTTGCAAACTCCTTGCCAAGCAGTAGTGGAAAAGTGTGATGCAAATTGAAAACAGAGACCATTTGCCTTCACAGTAAAAACTGCACGCTTTGAAATGTGTCGCTTGCAACAGTAAGGCTCAGCTTTGACTGTAAAGGTGACGTCACGTTTTCAGGTTTCACTGTTTGCAGACAAGTCACTGTCTTCTATGCTGTAGAGCAACCAGAGAAATCTGCTAGCAATCAAAGCAATCTGTCAAAGCAATCAACGGTGCGTGAGCGGGCTGTGTGGCTGTTTAAGGAGGTGAGGACCCAAATGCAGGACTCTGGAGACGGCAGGTAGGAATGATGAAGAATGAGTATTTATTGCGGCAAAACACGCAGTGGCAAAATGAACCAAAGTAACAAAACTGACAAATAAACCTAAACTGGGAGTAAAACTAGAAACACTGGGGAGGCAGGAAGCCAGAGAGCAGAACACAGCCATAGAACAACATCTCTAAATCTTAGCCATAACAAGCTTTCCATCTTGCATCCAGTGTTCTGACTCAGGCTGTGAGACTGCATAGTTCTTACTTTGTGACTTTTCTACAGGTTATTGTGTGGATTAGTTCAGAGGTTGCCACTGTGCAGTGGGCAGTACTGGAGTGGGCATACAAGTGGATGTTCATCAGACTTACTTCGCACATAACAATTGTTAACTCTTGGTTTCATCAGGCACAAAGACACATAGCAGCACAGCCTGGGATGGGGCTGTTTGGCAAGCAAGCCAGGCACAGACAGTCTTGGATGATGATCATTTGTAAGCATCAAATGCAGAAATGCTGGTAATTTCAGATGTTACATCCCCACCCTACGGGTAACCTAGACGTAACATGCTTTATGGCTTCCCCACTTTTCCCACTCCAAAGAAAGGGCCAGCAACACAGAATGATTCGAGATATTGAGCAAAAATTTATTTGCTTTGGAGATGAGCCATACCCAGAACACCAAACAAGCTTCCAATAAACCGTACTAAAATAAAAGAAGCAAATGAAAATTCTCTAACCTAAGCTCCTAACCAATAAACAACTAAAAAAGGTGTTCAACAAAAAAGAATTCTCACCGCTAATAACCTGTGAGAAAGTGTTCAATATTTACAGTGCATGGTGAGTATGGAAAATGTACTATTTACAAATGCTCACCACACAGATATAAGAATCTACAAACTCTCAGGTTCAAATTCCCAGAGCCACGCTACTCACACAGTACTCTCAAAGCAATAAACAAATGCTGGCTCATTGCTGGTGCAGAACAGGTGAGGAGATGGGCAAGGTGGAATTTAAGAGGCTGTTGTCCCTCCAATGGTCCGGTTCAGTGACAGCAAACTTATTAAATTGACTCCACCTTTCTCACCATCGAACATACACGCTGAGGTAAAAATGGAGAGGGCCTGGAAAAGTGAGGGAAATCGTGATAAGCTCTGACAATGTGTTACTGTAACTTAATTCTTGCGATCCACTGAGCTTATCTCGCTGGTTGTTTAGGGTGAACACCCTTAGGTTTCCAATATGACTTTGCTCCACCTTAGATGTGAATGCACCGTTAAAGACGGGGTGAGGGAGGTCAGTCGCTCAGGAGGAGCTTGGAGTAGCCCCGTTGGTCCTCCACATCAAAAGGAGAGCTGAGGTGTTGCCAGGACACCTCCTAGCTGAGGTGTTTCATGTATCTGACTAGAAGACGGATGAAACAGCTCAGATAGGAGCAGGAGACCAAGAACACACTGGGGAGATTATGTCACTTGACTGGCTTCAGTGTCCCCGATGAAGAGCTGGAAGTGGTAGATAGGAGGAGGTCTGGGCCTCTCTGCTCAGTTCTCCCTGTGACCCACACTCAGATAAGGGGTAGAAAATGCCTTCTGAGTCGATTCAAGTAAGTAACTCACATTTAGTTACTACATTCCCAAGTTTCTGTTAAAATCTTAAACAACCCTCAAGCCGCTGGTGGCCTCAGCTCCAGAACACGCAAGGCTCACATCACAACCTGTAACTATTAATCTGAGACCTGCAGTCCAGCAGAGTGCCCACAGCTTTTTCGTTTCAGTTGTACCCCCTGGTAAGTTCAGCTAGCCATGAGCAACACTTTCTGACAGCTTCCTGTTAGCGAGCAAACAAATCCACACCGTGCTGAAATCAAGAACAGTCGTTTAAGAGTCACATGTGGAGGCAGTCCGATCCTAACAAGGACCCCCGCTCCTCTCTGAACCAACCTGATCTGCATAACCATCTGTAAGCCAGCGCTGTTTAGGGAAGGATTTTTGTATGCCAAGGCCAAATGCTGCTGGATTTCCTGATCTCTATATTGATTTATGTCTGGGGTTGAGCAGGTTAATTAAATGTGAATAGCGTGGCAGCAACATTATATTGAGCCCACAGTAAAGGCAAGTGGAGTGACTGTTTGAGTTGCTACAACAGCAATCAATGCAAAATAACGAGGGAATATCTGTCAGCGTGCCCCAAATGGATGGGGTGGAGTGTGATGTGCAGACGAATTAAGCAGCTGCTATAAGACACTTGGGCTGTGTCTGAGGTTTAGCTGTGCATTAGTAATGAGTTAGTGGATTAACAGGAGGAAGATTCTTTGACACTTTCAGGTTACCTGTGGAAAATGCCAAAGCACATCACAAGGATTATAAGGGACAGCATGAGGAAAATATGAATAAGAAAACAAAGACCTGTGCACCTCCACTCTCAAGTTATGCACTCACAGAAAACAATCTGGATTTTTTATTTATTTTTTTTTTATAGATTTGCGACTGCAGAAAAGTTCACAAACAGGAAGATGACTTCTAAAACCATGCTAACAAATTATATTTCGTATGTGCCCTGTGGACTAGTTTTTATTACTGCATCTACAGCTCGCTGAGTCTTCTCAAATCTGCCTCTCAGTGGGTCATAAAGTGTGAAATCGGTGTTCACACATTTTTGACAAATCATCTGACAGCATGACTGCAAAAAGAATTGGAGCACTCGTGTCAGAGATGGTGGCTGTTTTTAACACACTGCAACAGCCAAAATATATATATATATATGTGTTTCTGGATTTAAAATTCTGAGTTTTTCAGGCTTTGAGTTAATAACCAGGATTATGTCTGGTCAGTTTGGCTGTTGTGCCCTGTTCTCATGTTCCCTGGGATCAAATACAGCTATTTTTTACAAACCTCTGCTGTCTCAGACATAAGCACAAAGTGTCCTTTTGCATCTGTGTCTGATGCACCGAGTTTAGGCAATAATTAGATGGCCTCTATCTCCCAATAAGTCACATGAAGACATTTATTAATGCTCATACTACTGATTGAGGTCTGTGCAGATCCAAGAGGTATAATTTTTTGTCATATCTCACAAATATTTTTTCCCTGATTCCAATTTTTTAATGACTTTTTCATTCAATTTGTTCCTAATGATGTGACATTATTATCTTTTTTTAAATACAAATGTTTTGGTGTCCCTGAGGACCCCAGTTGAAAAGAACAAATTTCATCAATGCAGTTTTAATAAATTTAACTATTTGTTCACTTAATATTTGCCATGGTTCTTAAATTAAAGTAACAGACACTATCTAGAGGCGTAGAAGCAGTCTGTCAGTCATCTTAAAGAAGAAAGACTTAGATGCCATCGCTGCCTTCATCATCTGGATGGGGAACTTTCCAGACTGGAAGTTATCAGAACATTCCAGACTCTGCTGAATCTACTGTAACTGAGAGACCATGCCCTGCCCATGCCACACATGAAAAGGAGAGTTGATACCGCTACATTACAACATCCAATCTGAGCAGCACTGACCCTCCTAGGAGTGAGGAAAACTTCTCCTGCTGACTGTGCAATGCACAGCTGGAAGATATACTCCACAAAGGTGTTGCCTTTGCTCCTGAAACACACAGGAAGGCAACTGTTTGCTCCTCCTGTCACATGCAAACGTGCCCTGAGCGTGGCATGAGGAAATATGGGCGTTATAGCTATCGGCTCAGTCTGATCAGCTTTAGTTGTATCTAGTTGTTTCTGGTCCCTGTACACTCATTGTAAGAGCATGGTTCACATTGCCTGGATAGACAAGCCTGCTCTTTGTCACCAAATCTGTTCAAAGTATTTATGGACAGAATTTCTAGGCACAGCCAGTGTGTGGAGGTTAGACAGTTTGGTGATCTCAGGATTTCATCTCTGGCTGGATGAGAATGAGCGCCTCCAAGTCTGAGGCCATGGTCCTCAGCTGGAAAAGGGTGGAGTGCCTGCTGCAGGACAGGGATGGGTTGCTGCCCAAAGTGGAGGAGTTTAAGTATACCGGGGGGGCTCGTTCACGAGCGAGGGGAGAGTGCAGAGGGAGACTAGCAGACGGACAGGTTCGGCGTCTGCAGTAATGTAGATACTGTACCGTCCACTGTGGTGAATTACAGGTCGATCGACATTCTGACCCTCACCTATGGTCATGAGCTCTGGGTAATGACTGGAAAAATCAGACTGTAGATACAAACAGAAATGAGCTTCCTCTGAAACATGCCTGGGCTCTCCTTGACCCGTAGCAATAGGGTGAGGAGGTTGGTCATTTGGGAGGCACTCAAAATAGAACCTCTAGTCCTCCACATAGAAATGAGACACATGTGAATAAAAGCGAAAGTAAAATGTGAGTGAAAATGAAACACATCAGTGAGTGATAACAGAGCAAAACAAGGGCCACTGTACAAATACTTAGGGGTTTGACTTTGACCCAGATGTTACCTTAAAAAAAGCACAAAACATCATTAAGGGGCTGCTCTCACCCTGGTGAGTCTACAGTTCAAACAAATGGTCACCATTTGTTTGAACTGTAGACTCACCTGCAGATTCAGAGACTTGTGTCCTGAACACTGACACGAATAAATGAACGCACAGATAAGAGACTACAGGTATTTATCGCTTATTTATCGATATTTAGGGCTTATTTATTGGTATTTTTGTTATTAGTTTTGTCCTGTGCTTTACGTTTGAATTTGAACACCATATTGGAGTTGCATTTTTAATTCTGTTTTTTACTTTGCTTACAATGACAATAAAGCTATTCAGTTCAGCTCAATTCAATTCAAAACACAGAGATGGGGCAGTGAAATTATGAGACCTGACATTCAAAGAATTGTGAATGGTGAAATGTCTGTGAGATTTCTACGACAGGGTCCTTCTATGAAAAATAAATTCTTGCTGACCCCCATATGGTGATATGACTCTTGAAGGTTTAGCCAAAAAAGAGAAAATCATGCTAAAGATTATATACACCTGCAAAATAGGTCCATTGTAAATGTTCCAACGACCTCTGAAACCAAAGTTAATTTAGAGAATACTTCAAAATAACTGCCCAAATAAATACCCTGATGCCTTTTCAAGAAGGCTGCAAAGTTGCAAGACTTAATCTCCTACCATTCTCGTCAGCATTTCACAGCCGACAGACATCAACCTGCTACAGTCTGCTTCATCCTCTCACTTTAGGGAGAATCTCACTGAGTATGAACCCAAACACCACTTTCTGGCCGACGTTCACTGCTAACGAGGGTCTGCCCCTATGCCCGCACTCAGATATTGGGAAACAGGCAACCAGCAGGTGTCCCTCTAAACTAAAAGTCAGCGGGAGTCTTTTGAGGCAGCACACTGTGGTTACTTTGCTTACTTAGCATTTCATTCTTATAATAACATTTACCTGAAGAAGGTATCATAATTGCTGGCAGCCTGTGCTTAAACTGTGTGAATAGGTTTTGTACAAAAATTTGGGATTCCTCAGCGTTTCCTTACCTGAATTTTTCGGTACGCTGTGAACAAATTTAGAACTGCCTCAGACACACACACAGGTACACACACACAGGTACACACACGCTGTCTTAGAAAATTTAAACACACCTTTTAACTGACCACTAATAATAAACCTGAAACATAACATTAATTACATACAAATGCAAAGAAAGTGTTGACATGACTCTTTCACTGCTAGCTTTCACCAATACAACCAAAACCAAATAATTGATATACAGTAACAATCATACCTTTGTTGAATAAAGGCTTCCTTGCTGAATGTGGTTACTTATTCCTTCATTTCCTGGCAGTCTAACACTTGCGCTTTTCCAACAGTTGCCATTTTCCACTCGGTTTGACAGGAAAGCTGGTCCTTTTTCTTCCCTTGATTCCTTGTTTTTCTACTGGTCTGCTCTTCTTTTTTTTTGATGGCAAACTTTTTTTCCCCAGGAGAGACAACATTCACTGTCACTGTTATTGCAACCCAAGGCATCATTTCTGAGGAAACACTTTAGAAAGCTATGCCTTTTCTGGCTTCCTCCTTGGTCACCATTGTTTCAGTCGCTCATAATTCCCATTTTATTTATTTATTTAGCCTTTCTGGCCAAATTTCTCTCTTAGAGCAGCTCTACCTCTTTCTCCATGATACACCTCAAGGCAAATGTTCCTGATGCGCGAGATGTGGGAATATGCTGGCTGAAGACAGCAATTTAGAATGTTTGTTGATTTAGAATGAGTCAGAATCACACTGGGTGACACACGTTACTGTAAGGACATTTCTACACGCATAGTGAATGAAACCCACTGAATGCTGGAGCCTCTAGCATCAAGCAGAGAACAACAGATTACACATCCCAAAGAAAATTCAGAAACAGCTCACTGTTTTATTCTGCAGTTAGATATTAAAGATATTGTTTACATTGTAAAATATGCTATTTTTGTCAATCTGATCAAAGAAGAGCAGAGGGCATTTAGTAGAGGTTTTTTTTCAAGCCTTATGTTTGGATGTGAGGTTGGAGTGCTGAGATATCAGTTAATGGTGGCTCGTTCCATTAGCAGCTAAATATACAAGCTATATACATAGCTATGGGTGCAATGCACAGACACATATTGACTAATTAGTGCTAATAACAGACTAATAAAATACTAGAATCTCACTCACCAAAACTGTAGCACAAACGTCTTGGATGCATGGATCACACAGTAAGCCATAATTTATATTCTGCATTAATGTATTTATAATTCATTAAAATTGCTCCAAAAGGATCCAACAGTACAAACACAGTAAAGAGGCCTAGCACACATTTAGTCTGGACAATGGTCAATGAAAGCAACCACACCCCTAAATCCAGTATCCAGATGGAAAAGTTAAAAAAAAAAAAAAAAAATCACCCCATTCAGAGTTCTTATGAAAGCAGAAACTAACTGTTCAGGCTGTAAATGTGCTTTTTAATGCTCTTAATTTGGCCAGTTTAACATCGGAGTCGATGGGTATGAAATCGCTTTTGGAGCCAGCGTCAAGTTCCACCAGGAGGAGCAGCAGAATTTGGTTCTTCCACATTGGCTTCATTTTTGGGCTGTGGTGATTGCTCTTTGGAGATGTGTTTTTTGGGTGAGCTGAAATGATGGTAGAAAGTGACAGATCTGAAATATCTTGCGAAAAAAAAAACGAGCATCTATACAAAAGAACAACTAACAGTGTACAAATGTCTTGACACCAACAGTTTTGCACTTTGCAGTTACGTCCAGGATGTATAGTGCCCAGATTTCTTAATTTATTTTTGTGTAACAGACAGTGTACTAGCTATAGCTAGAGGAAAGGACACAGAATGCAGTGGGAGGTTGCATGAGCTATGATATATGATATAAATCGAATTTTATTTGCTGCAGCTTTGATACACTGACTCATCCTTTAATCAGTGAACAAGGAACAAATGTAGTGTGAACTTTCTGGATCCATAACCACAGTATCATGTGGTCCAAAGGATTAGCTCAGTTTTATATAAACTCATAGTATAAAATAAATACCATGTGACATGTATATCATTAATTATATTATTGCATAAATCCAAAGTTCTCAGATGCTCACAACAGGAAGAGAGATGGTCAGAAAACAAGTAACAGGCACCACATCAGACATGTTAATTAAAAATCCAACAACAGGGGAGATTTTGGAACAAGGGGGAACAGCCTGAAAAAGACCAAAGGGACCCAGAGTTATTATAGTTTTGTATTTTCTAATTGGTTTTATTTTTATTTCATTTTGACTTTTTGTTTTTAATTCAGTTTAGTTTCAGATAGTTTCCAGTGTAGGTTTGCTTGTTTCAGGTTTGTTTTTATTGCTTGAAAATATTTAGCTTTTATTAGTTTCAGTGTTAGTTTTAATCTTTTATTTTATGGAAGACATATGCCAGAGGCAAGATTTAGGAAAATCAGTTTAGGTCTTACAATAAAAAAAAAGAAAAAATTAAAAGCCATTGACTCTCCATCTTGTTGACATCCAAAGTCTCAATAAACATGTCTGTCAAAGCCTCATCAGCTAAGTTATGATGACAAATTTTACCAAGTACTAAAACTAAGGATACTTATATATTTTTTTTATTTTGATTTTAGTTAGTTTTCCGTGTTCCCAACACAGTTTGCATTAGTTTTAACTTTTTATAAAAGTAATTTTTTATTTCATTTAACTAAAATGATTTTTCAGATGTAGCTTTGGTTTCTAGTTTAGTTGTATAATAACTTTGGAATAGACACATAGTAAATACACACCATGGAGTAAAGGGTAATAAGGAGCAGGTTACCTCAATAAGACACTATTGAGTGTGGGGGAAAAAAACAAAGTGGGGAAGTAAGAACACTTAAAAGCCACATAAGGTTCTGACATTTAAAACAGAAAGCAAACTGAATGAGGGTCAGAAGCCAAACACACGCACACACACACAGTCAGACACACTCAGGCGGGAACACACGAAACACGTGAAAAAGGAAAACACTCGGAAAACTCAGGATTACAATAAAAATCCAAGAATCAATATATAGAAACAATAGACAAAAACTATAAATAATAGCAGGAAACATAATAATTCAATATAATAATACAAAGGTCTTGACAATATTGTTCATTTTCTGCTAGCATGGTAATGTCTACTGAAGATGGATCTTTGCAGTTGCTACTGGTGCTACTTTAGCTTTAACTACATCACTAACTTTGTCTTTATGTGTAATAAAGATTCCATATCAGCCGTACCTGCAAACCCGCCTCAAAGAAATGCTCCAATTCTGAACGATCTCATTCAGTCCAGTCTGTCCAGTTAACCACCAACCATAAAACCAGAAAGCTCAGCAATTACCTTCAAAGGGCTTCTTCAACAACATTATTCAATTGAAAGTGAAGGCCATCTTTTTTTTACACACACACACACCCACACATAATACATAAGAAGCTGTTTCAGTTTGTCTTCTGACAAATTGATTGTACATGAGGAGTCCATCATAGAATAGCATCTGTCATAACACCTAGGTATGAATATGCTTGAATGCCTACATTGTACTGGAGGCCGCTGACAATCAGGCCAAAAATAAATGTCTCTCATAATAATAAAAGCATAAGCAGTAAGGTGGAATTATCTGAGAAATTTGATGGAAATTGGTTGTACACTCAGCAGAGTACAGTAAAAGATTAGTAGGTGAGCTAATGCAGCCTGAGTCATCATTAGTCCTGTATAATTTACCTTTAGCAGCTGTGTTCTGTTGGAACCAGTGAATGAGGTTTGGACTGAACTGTAAGTGAATCATTTGGGACGGTAAATCACACTGAACAGTATTAAAGGCAGATAAAAGGTGCAGCAAGAACGAAAGCGCCCGCATATGTCTAATTATTATCGATGGTGGCCTGCAGTTTTCTGCAACACTGGGTTAGGCACAGTTAATGCTCTGACGTCTAAGTCATCATTGGCAATAACGACAACCCTAGCCCCAAACCCTAATCCTATGTTTTAGAGACAAGCAAAAGGAGGTTCAGGTACAGTGCCGTGAAAAAGGATTTACCGCCTTACTTATTTCTTACGTTTTTTTGCATACTTGTCACACTTAAATATTTCAGATCATCTAACAAATTTTAATATTAGACAAAGGTAAACCAAGTAAATACAAAATGTAGTTTTTAAATGAAGATCTCATTTATAAAGGGAAAAAAAGCTGTCCAAACCTACTTGGCCCAATGGGAAAAAGTAATTGCCCCCTCCTGAATTTACTGTGTTTAACCACTTTTTTTTTTTTTTTGGAAGCTGATTTTAATTTTATTACTCACACCCAATCATGATAACTATTGAATCAAGAAATTACTTAAACAGAACCTAAAGTGAAGTAGACTAAACGATCTCAAAAAACAGATGAGAAACAAAGTCATTTACATCTATCAGCCTCAAGAGGGTTATAAAACCATTTCTCAGGCTGAAAATGTAAATGTGCTGAGATATAAATCACAAAAACATTTGACTGAAGCTCAAAACAGGCGTTACTAGAACCAAATGAAGCTGATCGGCTAGCCTGGAAACCTTGTTATGCAGGCAGTGGTTATCAGACACAGGTAGAAACGGTCTGTGATTTTTTTTAATTTAAAAAGTGAAAACAGTTACTGCAGTTGGTAGTAACAAATCTGTACTAAAGCAGATTGCATGAGCCTCATGAAAGTAGGTTAGATGCTATTTAAATACAAGAGAAAAGAAAAGCCCATGTGATTCTTTTTCAGCTAACATAAGTGCTGTTGTATAGTTTTGTTGTTTACCACTACATTTTACCCAGCAAAAGATTGTTTATTCTATTTATGTAGACTTGTTTTAAGTGGTGACTCTATAGGAAGTGACAAGCAGTTACATGATAACAAGAGACCAGAAAAAGTCAGTGACATTCAGCAACTTCAAGCATCGACAGGCAAAATAACCACTTGGAACGTAAAGTGGGAGGACTCCAAGTGAAACTTTTCTCAACTTCAAGCCGAGTGATTGAAGTGACTACCAGTCAGAGCCAGGATACCAGTGATTGACATATAACCGGGTGGTACCCTGTCATATCCCAGTTACCCAGGAAACTGGAGTCTTTAATATCTGCTAGCAGCTAATTGTCAAATGCAATGTGAGTCGCAATGAGCAAATTATTGGATTTTTAATGGATAGGTTGGTGTTGTTGTCATGACAACAGAACCATTGGAATAAAGGTCATATTCAAGACAAACTCTATGAGTCAGACTAATAACAGGTCACACCACCACTACCTTTAACGTTCACCCAAAGTAACAGACAAAGGCAGCTTTATCAAAAAGAGTAATAATAATTTGATGAATGACTCATAACACTCCAGGGGTCACACTCATATGCGGTTAGTTGAAGAAAAGTGACTGAAACACGACTATGTAACAGTTCTGGTTTAGCTCTTCTTGAATTTTACTGCTGCAAAAAAGGTGCAACTTTTACATGGGTGGTTTTACATGATGTCTCTGCTTACAGTTTCCACTGGGCTTGTTCCGATTTCATCATACAAGCTGGATAATGGAACAAGCCGACACTTCGGCGTACTAAACTATACTGAACATCTTCATCCAAAGTGACAATAAGACAAAGTTTTCACATCAGCTGCTGGAGACTGAACTCACAGGTGTCAATATAGTATGACAATGGAAGTGGAAATACCCCCTACACCAGAACCTCACATTTTCAGCAACTGCAAATTATTCTGCATGCACAGTCCCCACATGAAGTTTGAGTAAGGTGTCAATCATTTTGGTTGCCCTGCTTCTGTAATTTATGTAGACAGCAGAAGCTTTCGTTTAATGCATATTCATATAGTGTACTGGGTAATTGTACAGGCTTATGATAGATAGTGTTCTCAGTGATTGATTAAAGTGCAAGTGCAGTTTTATTACAGTCAGCTTTCATTCAGAGTGTCATTATGAGCAAGAGGAAAGGTGGCAGTAACATTTGTCAGCTTTTTGTGCATCCTCAGAAAAGAAGAAAAGTAAGTTGAGAGTAGTGATCAAAAAGTACCAGACAAATGATCAAAATATACATAAGTAAAATAGAGGGTTTTTTTATAGTAGTCACCACCATTCAAATCAGAAATAGTTAGTCCATTCCTAAACATTATTGTGAGAAAAACCTTTTATTAAATGAGAAAAAAGTTCTCCTCTGTTACCATCAGAAAATACTGGAACATTTAAACAGCTCCACCCACAGTAAAATTATAAAAATACTTATTTTAATTCAATAATAAAAGTATGCCGATTTGATTAATCAGTACCAGTACTCAAGTTACTGTTACAGGTGGCGATATTTATATATATATATATTTTATCTATTTATTTATTTTTTTAGTGCCGGAAACAAGTTTCCATAAGTAGGAGTGAAACTAAACCATGGAAACAACGAAATACAATAAGCAAGATGAATATAGTTATACAGTATAACTCTATATGCATCTGTTGGATAATGCTTAAGGGATCATTCACAATTATTAACATTTTCCAAAGCGTACGAACCTTACGCTGGGGAGGAGGGTGTTAACACCCAACATACGCTTTTCAAATGGTTAGAAAATGTCAGTCATAACTATGTAAATGGCCTCCACGCTCGCCCACTCTCGTTCACTTGTACACCGCTGCACTATTGCGTGGCCTGCAGCAATCTGGCCTCCAGTCTGGCAGATCAGTTCAAAGGCCTCACTGAATTCTCTAAAATATGCCATCATCGATTCACAAAATGACTCTACTGACGATATTAGACAGGAACAAGCTGCGAGTGCCATGCAGCAGGTGTGGAAAGCAGCCAAAGCCGCTGGAGATAAATTCAACAAGGAAGTGGAAGAATTGTTCCAAAGAGCCGAATCAAAAATGGAAACCGTACACAGTAAACCACAGAAAACGATGATGGATTTTATTCAGAAGGTATGTACATTAATTCTACATGTTCCTGGTGTGTTTTCTTCTATGTTGGCCCGTATATTTGTGCGTAACCTGGTGATATGTGGCCGGCACTGTTGCCAACTTTTGTGTAAGAAAACTTGCTGTCAGCTGTCTCAAAAGTCACTAGAAGTTGTAACAGGACCAATCGAGGTCAGGCGGGGATGGGAGTCCCCCTCGATGCTGAAGCGAGGTCCGGGCGATACCATAGCGTACGAAGGGACGCAGTACAAGCGCTGTATGTACGCGAAACACAGCGACAGCGGAGTTTTCAGGTTTCCGGTGTTGTGCCAAAAAGTGATTTCCGATTTGTTTTGTTTTTTTTTAATGTATTATCTTTGCTTATATCGGTAAATAGACTGTGGCGCACAGGATTTATGAAGGGCTGAAGAAATGACTTGTTTTGCAAATATATTTATGACTCTGCATTATTGTGCATACATTATAATCAATCCAGTCCTTTTGATTACCCTTTTTAAAATTGTAATGTTATATTTGTTGCAATTTCTGCAGCCCTCTTGGCCAGATTTCTCGGGATAAAAGACGTTTTTCATGTCAATGATAGATTTTACCCTCATTAGTAAAGAATATATGAAAGTCACTTTGCCAAGAATTGATCGCAGCTTCTACCTTGTGACAGGAGGGTTGTTTATCGCTCAAATTGACGAGAAATATGTTTGACACATGTTTCACAGATTTTAGGCCACAAATTAATCTACAGCAATTTAAATACAAGCAGTCTTTTTTTTTTTTTGGCAAATACCGGAAATCAATTTTTGGCACAACAGATGACAACATGCTCCACTGTGTGAAGTGGTGGCATGTACATTTGGTGTACATGCAGTGCAGTACACATTCACATTTAAATTAAATTCACTTTATTGCACCTTATAAATTCTAATATATAGGTATATCTGTTCATTACAGGGTGTACCTGTAATGAACAGATACGTCCTGCTACACTGGGTAACACTGAAGAGACTAATCATGTTAGTTTGTTTAGAAATAGTTCATAAAAGTACAAAGAGAGATCACATTTTGAGTTTTTGAGAGTAATTCTGTGCAAAGTAGTGTATTAGACCAGTGCCAACATTATGGACGTGGGGACAAGGGAAATATAAATGTGACTAAGGCAGCAAACCTCATGGTGCCTTCCAGAAAACAGGACAAAGGAAGACTACCAATAAAATGGTACTGTGTGAATTCCATAAATTTAAGGTTTTTCAACTTGATATTCAATTTTGGTTGGTTTATTTTCTGCTGGTGAAACTGACAATTTCTCCTGAGTAGAGTCCATTACTATTCACACTCTCTTACCTGTCCGCAAAGGTAGTTTTTAAATTACTCTAGCAATTTACGCAGTATTCATTTATTTTATCCAAAGATGTGGACACTTTTTTTTTACTTTTATTTTAAAAAATACAAAGGGGTTTGTGGCAGTCAGTTTACTGCATCTTAAAATTATGCAGTCCATAATTTATTTGTAAAACTGGTGATAGGACATCTATGTAAATCTTTATAAATCATGTTATTAATGCACTTATTTATTTATCTTGAGCCTTAAGAAAGCCGGGATAGGCATCAGGAGGTTCCTGCATCTTAAGCCACACTCACATGTATTGTGATTCAAAAAAATACTATAGAGGGATGTCTGTGGCTGGGGTTGAAATTCTGTGTTTGTGGAGGCTGGTAGAGCTGCTTCCATTGTTATTTAGTGCGAAAACCAGATTGAACACTAACGCCGTGTTAATTCTCTCCTACCTGTCAGCATTTGCAGTTTTTGCACCTCTAAATAAATAAATACATAAAAAAATAAATACTGCAGTATTTGGCTGGACACTTTTGTGGAACATTTGTTTGTTGATGCATTTGGTTGCTTTCACAGCGGCGCAAAGTAAGGCCAGGCATCTCGACAATCTGTTTGAAGTGCAACTTGAGCTTGATTCTGTAGCCAGGGGTGCAGCTGCTCTAAGGTGGCCCGCTGTTTTGGGTCTGAAGCCAAACACTGTCTCATAAAATTCTGTCAGTCTGATTAGAGCGAGGACAGAGAACAAAGCAAAGATCAGTAAACTGCAGCAATCTTTTGGAACTTGTAAGCAAAACGTTTATACAGTGTCAGCACCAAAACACAGCTATTCTAACATTGTCTCACCTTGGGATTGGTCATTTTTAAAATAAAGTCTCCCATCAAGGAACTTAGAGGTGGTAAAAAATATGCTCTGGACCCAGCATTTCATAAAGCAGCGCACCCAGCTGCCAGACTATGGCGGGGGCAGCCTCATACCTCCCATATGTCAAAAACTGCGGAGGGACGTACCGTCTGGTTCCTGCAATGCACAGATAGAAAGGAAGGATGATCACACCGCAGAGCAACGGCTGAATGAAGAGCAGAAGCCAGATGTCATACCAGAGAAGCTGGAGTATGGTTCTTCCTCTACCAAGCAACTACATCCAAAGTCTATGACCCGCACTGGAGGGTCATTGGAGCCCGTTTCAATGAGCAGGTTTTTGGCCTTGATGTCATGGTGGAAGACGCCTTCTCTGTGCATCATTAAGGCTGCATCCACCAGCTGCTTCATGATGTTCTGAATCACAAAGAGGACAGTTACAAAGCTGAAGAAGGGACTGATTCCTGACAGTATGGCAACTATCAAACAAGCTCGGTGGAGCTTCTATGAGCCGGATTTTAGTACCTTAGCAACATCCTCGTCCAGGCATCCACCACTGTACAGTATATAGCTCAGCAGGCTCACAGATGGGACTGGTCTTTCCATGACCAGAAGAACCTCCTGCTCTAGCTCATACCAGTGAGATGGCTGCAGAAGTTCCTACTGATGCTGGTCCACCTCCCACCCTCAGTATGGAGTGGGAACTCCAGTGGGAACTCCAGTGGGACCATGGATGTCTTCCCATTGAATATAAATACCAGATCCTTATTTATCCTATTTATATATTTTTTTTATTTCTCTTTTGTATTTATTATGTCGGTATCTGGAGGATTACTTCAACAAAATTTTACTGTTTTGTGCAATGAAAATAAAGATATCTTATCTTACAGTATCTTATCTTAGTATAGTGGTCCAATCAAAAGGAGGTGTGAAAAGAGTGGCTCTATCAAATTATATTATTTCAAATGTTAATTATTTGTGTAAAAAATATATATTTTACAAAACTATGTCTATGTCGTCAGTCCCCTTGACAAAATAAAAGCACAGCATCTTCAATAAAACTAGAGTCACTCTAGAGTCTATAACACACACAGTCAGTGACTGAGCCTGAATAGCAGAGCTTAATTTGAGGGTAAGTTCTCATTTGAACCACCCCCCCCAAGACACAATTGTCATTAGTGACTTAAAGTTTTAGTTTAGTTTAGCTTATTTGCACAAAAAACTATGCAAATTACGAAGAATACAAAAGACAATAATTACAGTGCAGGAACAGAAAGAAGCCTGAAAGGCTTATTCAAAGATCTCTCCTATGTAAAGATGAAGGGAAAAATTAAAGAAAGGATTATTAAAGCATTATTGGTTCATTCAAAATAAAACCAGACAAAAAATATTTAACACAATTTTTAACAGATAAATAGCTGACTGTGAAACCACATGCTCATTGGCTAACAGCACAAGTCACTAGCCAATGAGCATGCCCTGGATAATTCTCCTTTATAGAACTTTGCCTGACCAAAACGTCTTAATGTTTTATTCAGTATGACAAATGAGTGATTGAGCCCATAGACTCACCATGAAAATGTTTTCTGTCCAAGGGTCATTTTCCCATAGACTTGTACCAGACTGGAAGTCTCTTTGCAGACACAGCTGTCTCAGCCCTTCTGGCCATTAAAAAGAATCTAGGTTTAATGCTCTTCTGGGTTGGCTTCACTTTTCAGATGCCATCTTTTACACTGCCTCTGGTGGTGATAGGGATCGCTTTCCATGTACTTCTTCTCATGCTGCAGGGCAGACTGCCCCAAGTTGAGGAGTTCAGGTTTTCAGGCTCTTTTTCATAAGTAGGTGGAGAGTGGAGCGGGAGATTGACAGCTGGACTGGTGTGAAATCTGCAGTGATACCGATCTGCGAAGCTATCAATTTACTGGTCAGTCTGCACTCCTGCCCTATGGCCTATGGTCCCCAACTACTGGTAGTGAACAAAAGAACGAGAGTGTAGAAATGAGAACTGATCAGTATGGTGTCTGGGCTCTCCCTTAGAGATAGGGGAAGGAGCTTGGTCATTTGGAAGTAGCTTCGATTAGCTTAGTTAGAGAAGAGCAGCTATTCCACATCGAAAGCAGACAGATGGCAGACCTCCTTGGTGCCTTCCAGGTGAGGTGTTTTGGGCATGTGCTACTGGGAGGAAGCCCCGCAGCAGAGCCAAGACCTGCTGAAGAAATTACATTTCTTGGCTGGCTTGGGAACACCTCAGTGTCTAGCCCCATGGCTAATCACTCTAAGGAAAGAGGTTGGGCTGATTCTATAAGATTAGTTTTTGCAGTGGGGTGGATTTTGTGTTACAGGACCCAAGACAGACAACGCCCAGAGCCAGATGTTGCCTACCCCTGAATGCTTACTCTACAGCTGAGGCACTGAGTGACACATTACTTAAGTCATTTGTGAAAAAGGTGCAGCTTGTACCTACAAAATTCCCCCATATCCTATACTGACAAGAGAGGTTCGTTTTTTTCCTCCCAGCTGGTGCTTTTAGTGTGATTTCTGGATCACATAAATGTAGCACAAGAGGCCAGTGATGCTGCCAAGAGACCAGTCAACTAATGTAGTTTTTGTCTGATCTAGTGCAGCTTCCTCACTAGGTAGGAAGGAAGAAGGGAGAGATAACACCGTCATGGCAGATTTTGTATTTTAAATCATCTCAGCAGCAGTGTGTACTCCAGTGCAAAGTCAGTGAGCAAAAACCTCGAGGTGATTTTTAACAGTGTCTTGACTTTTGAAGAGCAAGTGAAGAGGCAGGAGTGGAGCTCTGCTTTCTGCAGTTGAGGAGCAAATCAAAAATCAAGTTTTTTCTTCTTTTTTTTTTTTACTATCTGGCTCCTCTTTTTCTCTTCTGCTGTTTCAGCTTCAGTCAGCCACTTTCAAATGTCTGACTCCTTCAACAGCAACAGATTATTTAGACTGAAATATGATGAATTAACATCTCTACGCTGGGTAGATGATACAGTCAAAGCTATAGACATTTGGACAGTGACCCATTTTTTCTTGTACACCAACATAACCGATTGAACACTGATGTGAACATTTTCAAAAGATGCAATAAAAAATGATTGTTTTATTTAAAACATGTATATATATATATATAAATGATGTAAAACTAAATACATTGTAAACAGGAGAAAAACAACAGAAAAAAGAATTGTCTCTATATAACACACTATTTACATGATCGTATCCACTTTAATGCTATTTATTAATTCACTATTCAGTGTTCATCGATGTGTAATCAGACAAAGTGCATGTATAACTATTCCAGGTCTACACACACACAACAATATAAACTTCACAAACCAAAACAACCAAACTACATTTTTACATTGAGCTTTACACCCTGTGTTTAACTCCTCTACATCCCTTTCCATTTTGAAAATGATCTCTTTATATTTGTTTTTACTAACCATTTAGGAATTACACCCATCTTTTACATTCTTTCTCCATTTTTACAGGTTTAAAAGCAGTTTCATGGCCAGATGTACCTTCTTTTGAAACGAATTTAAGGACTTGAATAGACTCCAGCTTTTGAATTTGCATTTTGTAGCTGTTCATGAAAGCCCTCAATATGAGGTGCAAAGAGGTCTTACTGCAAGTGACTCATTAGGCTGGAAAAAAAATCAGGCCAAGAGACAGCAAACTCTTAGAATTGGACAAATCAACAATTCGGTACATTCTTACATAGAAGGAATGCACCAGTTAGCTCAGCAACACCAAAATGCCTGGAAGACCATGTAAGATACAGTAACTGAAGTGGATGATGGCCCAGTTCTTTTCATTGGTGAAGTAAAACCCTCTCACACTAAAGAACACTCTGGAGGAGGTAGGCATGTCACTTCCAAGTCTGCAGTCAAGTGTCCCCTTCATGAATGTCAATACAGACGCTTTATAACAAGGTGCAAACCACTGGTTAGACTCATGAATAGAAGAGACAGGTCAGACTTTGCTAGAAAACATCTAAAAGCATTTACCATTTCTGGTTGCACGATTCTTTGCACAGATAAAACCAAGATGAACGTTCCAAGGCAAAACACAAGCATGATGGGGGCATTGTGATGGTGTTGGCCTTAATGTCTGCCAATAAAACTGGAACACTATCTATATATAATGATGTGACTGCTGATAGCGGGATGATTTCTCATATGGTGATCTGCTTGATAACATAACAAGTTCTCATCTTTTTACATAGTCATCCAGATCACGATAGTCTTAAGCACTTGAGGTGAAGGCAACGGGACTTCTATGTAGGTTTGTGAAGATGTTTCACCTCTCATCCAAGAAGCTTCTTCAGCTCTAAAAACTGATGGAGCCGTGACCTTGGAGGTGATCCTGAGAGTTGTCAACCCACTCAGGCATCATGTGTTTTGTTAAGGGTCACATGAATCAGTGTGTGCCTCAAGTTGTGGGTCTTTAAGATCACATGAGCCAACATGTGAATTCTAGTGATGTCACGATTAGTGAACCTCAAATGCTTTGTAATGTTATGCATAGAGAAGCTTCTGTTGGGCAAAGCTCTTGGAAAAAAGCTGCTAAGTCCCACCGAAACACAAACTGAACAACAGTGTATGCTGTGCAAAGCAGCGAGGAATGCTTGGACCTACACATAGGAGAGACCTAACATCCACTCTACAGATGCATGACACAACGTAGGCGGGCCAGCTCATCGAGATGAGCCTTAGGTGTACATCTGCATTTAAAGGATAAGAGACATTCTTTTGAGGATGCTAATTTTCACATTTTGGATAGAGACTACATACAGTATGGTAAAAGAGGCTATTTATGTACACTGTGACTATCACTGAATAGAGGTAGTGGCCTACGACACCATCTATCAGCCTCCTATGAGATATGCAGTCCTGAGATCCCATTCGAAGCAGCATAACTCCCATTCACACCTTGGCTCATGTAACTTAAATAACTCTCATGATGGCAGAGGGGGCAGTGTCTCACAAGTGTCTGACCCTTAATAATACACGTGATGAAAAGATGCTTCAGTGACTCTCAAAAGCATTGCCAAGGTAAAACTGCACTAGGGGTGGAATACTTTGGACCCTAATCAGCTTTAATTTGGGTTTTGTTTAATAAATAGGTAAATTTTCAGATAGTAGAAGGTGATTCATTTGCTTCAAAAATAGATTTTAGCATTACAGTTTATATATAATTAAAAGCACTTCAATTTGGGAGTTCCAAACAGGCAAAGAATTCTATAAAAACTAGTGATCCTAGCCACAGATGAGTTGCCAATGACCTACTCAGTGTTAAGAGGCTAAACTCTTTGTGTTATAGTTGAAAGTCCACACTGCCATGTGACTGGCTAATCAGATATTTGCGTTCACGAGCAGTTGAGCATGTGTACCTAATGAAGTGGCTTTTAAGTAGATGTTCAGTCACCATAACTCTCTGCTAGCTGTACATCTAAAGTCTCATATGCCAAAAATTCTTGTGAATCCCTGTTCACATACCCAAATTTCTGGACTTTGTACACTCAGGTTCATGCATTGGGTGATTTACTGCAGTCAGTGTATGCACTCCAACCCTTGTCTAAATCCCCTACGTTGATCTAGGCTGCATTTCACAGTTTCTGCTCTTTGTACATGAGTTCACTGTATTGCAGGGATGAAGTCTATGCTTTGTTTTCTTAAGGTCCTACACTTCATATGCCCAAAGCCCCATGCTTTATGTGCCGAAAATTCTGTTAATTGTATAACCACAATTGTTTGAAACTCCCACAGTTGTTCATGACCATAGAACAACTGTGACTAGAAAACTGTTGCCTTATATAATATAGAATGAAGGAAAATTGGAGCTGGCCTTCCAGACATGTTTGACAAATTAGTAAAATAAAAATGTAAATTCTAGGAGACGGATTTGCTCCTTTAATTGGTGATTTGCAGGACTTCCTACAAATAAACCACAAACCCCAGAGAGAGGCCATTTCGCTGAGAAGATGATGTATAAGCATACAGCTGTGCATTCAAATGTAACTACCTACCAACATAAAAACAAAAGTAGTAAAAATGTACAAGTTAAAGCATTACTTCTCCCTTTGCCTCCAGTAGTATTTTTTATGTATTGCATCATTTATGTATGATAATATGATTTACTCACGAAAGTGACTGCTTTCAAATTCGAATCTTACACAACATCATGTATACATGATTCACACATATTATATGTTGCATGAGAAAAATGGCGACTTTTATCAGTGAATCGTTGTATGAAACCAGTAAACCATGAGATATGCAATACAGAAAAACTATTTTTTTCTTTTTCATCATCTTTTGTTGAATAATGGGGTGTATCATCAAGTGTCTGTAGTGTTTTTAGCCAACATGTGTACAGAAATCGACCTTTATACCTTTTGTCTTAGAGACTTCTTGTGTAGAAGTTTGCTCTCCAGTGTTCAGGTGAAGATGGAGGTAGCCACGGTGGACTCAGCATCAACATTTTGGTTGCCCTCAGGTCTCTTTGCTGATGAGATTATGGTTTCAGATGTAACTGAATAGATCATGATGGCTGAAAAAGCCATGCTTTAGGATAGGGCTGACCTTGTGACTGACAAATTGCTACAGTATGAGTTTACAGTGTCTTTTGTTTTCTCAGAAAGATCCACCTCCTGCTCTGAGGGGGGTGTACTATGAAGCAAGATTAATGGCTTAGGGAGCTGAGTCAAGCTTAAAGTCAGTATTATCTGTGTCACAAAAGTAGCAGTGTCTTTTTTACCTGGCTAAATCACCATGGTAACTTATGCTGAACACACAACCTGGTTGGTTATGCAGGTTATGTTGACAGGTTAACAGGTTATGCTTAAAAATGGTCGTGAAGTGCCACGTTTTTACTGATTCTTTTATTTGCAGTATGTTTTAAATGCAACATAAATTTAGATTGTCTGCCGGGGGAATACGCGTCTTGCAGGAAGGTATTCATTTAGTCTTTCCATTGATTGATGCTTCAATCTTAAATATGATCAATCTGTCTTTATTAGTTGGCTATGTACCACAGGCCT